>JAOTQJ010191156.1:0-21486 GCA_025642045.1 Solanum sejunctum
CACTTGTTCCAATCAAAAAGAGACACCCACCTTGACCCCACATCCCTTTTTATTCTTAAGGACCTAACTTAAGTAAATTATTACATTTGGTCCCCAAACTTTATTAAATTGAACCAATTAAGGACGTTCGGGGTTTAAATTACATTACGGGTCCTAACAGAGAAGCACATCTTCACAGACCCCCGGTAGGACACCAGCTATTACTAGTCAGTCAGGGGCAGGACCGAGTTCCAACAGCCAGCATAGATTTACTATACTTCTATGTCCTCATTGCAGGAAATGGCACCCGGGGGAGTGCTTCCACTCTACAGGTGCCTGTCTTATTTATGGCCGTCAGGGCCACCTGATGCGGGATTGTCCTAATAAAGTTGTTGCAAAACCACCTAGACTTCTGGAGCAGTCAGAGTTTCTTCTTCTGCTTCAGTAGCTATGAGCCCTACCGAGCTATGTATGTATTGATTGGCGGTTCTACTTTGTCGTACATTTCCCCATTGGTTGCATGCACGATTGATATAGAGTCTGAACCAATAGAGCCTTACGAGGTTGGGACACCGATAGGTGAATATATTATAGTTAACAGATTTTATAGAAACTACCCGTTATCTATTCTTGACCGTTGTACTCTGGCTAATTTGATAGAGCTAGATATGATGGATTTTGATGTAATTATGGGCATGGATTGGCTATCTTCTTGCTACGATGAGGTTGATTGTCAAAAAAAGTTAGTTCAATTTTAGTTTCCAGGAGAACCAGTTTTGGAATGGTTGGGTAATATTGCAACGCAGAGGGATAAATTTATTTCGTACCTCAAGGCTAGTAGGATGATCAGAAAAGGATGTCTTTATCACCTATTTTAGGTACATGATTTGAATGCCGAGCCTCCCACTCTCCAATCCGTTCCCATAGTTAGTGAATTTTTGGACATATTTTCAGATGAACTTCCTGGTCTTCCTCTGGAGCGAGAAGTGGAGTTTGCTATAGATTTATTGCCTAGTACTCAGCCTATCTCAATCCCTCCATACAAAATAGAGCCAGTCGAGTTAAAGGAATTGAAGGAGCACTTAAAGATTTATTAGAGAAAGGCTTTATTCGGCATAGCACCTCTCCCTGGGGAGCTTCGGTACTATTTGTGAGGAAGAAGGACGGGTCGCTGCGGGTGTGTATTGACTACCAACAGCTGAACAAGGTAACTGTTTAGAATAAATACCCCCTCCCCAGGATTGATGATCTGTTTGACCAGTTGCAGGGAGCCAGGTATTTCTCAAAGGTAGCCTGCGATCCAGGTGCTGGTACGGGAAGAAGATATTCCTAAAATAGTATTCAGAATTCGCTACGGACATTATGAATTCAGAGTTATGTCCTTCGGTGTAACAAATGCTCCAGAGGTATTTATGGACTTATGAATCTAGTGTTTAAACCATTCTTGGATGTGTTCGTGATTGTGTTCATTGACGACATCCTAATATATTCTCAATCTGAGAAGGATCATGCAGATCACCTGAGAACCATCCTTGGCACTCTTCTTTGTCAAAAGCTATATGCAAAATTCTCGAAATGTGAGTTTTGGCTATCTTTGATGGCATTCTTAGGCCATGTTGTAGGAACTGAAGGTATCCGGGTAGATTCCCAAAAAATTGAGGCCATAAGGAGTTGGCCTAGGCCTACAATGCCGATGGAGGTACGTAGCTTTCTAGGGCTAGCTAGTTATTACAGGAGATTTGTAGAGAAATTTGCTTCAATTGCAGCACCTTTGACAAAGCTAGCGCATAAAGGAGCTAAGTTCCAGTGGTCCGATGCCTGTGAGCGTAGCTTTCAGATATTGAAGAAAAAATTCACTACAGCTTAAGTTTTGACCTTGCCTGAAGGTCCATATGGGTACGTGGTTTATTGTGATATTTCCCTTGTGGGTTTGGGGTGTGTATTAATCCAGCACAGCAAAGTGATAGCCTATGCTTCCCGACAGCTCAAGAAGCACAAGCAAAATTACCCTACCCATGATTTGGAGTTAGCTGCGATGATCCATTCTTTAAAAATTTAGAGGCATTATTTGTACAGTGTTCATGTTGATATTTTTACAGATCACAAAAGTCTCCAATACATATTTAATCTGAAAGAGCTGAACTTGCGGCAGCGATGGTGGTTAGAATTGCTGAAGGACTATGATATTGATATTCTCTACCATCCAGGGAAAGCCAATTCATAGCAGATGCACTCAGTCACAAGTCCATGGGCAGTTTAGCTGACACACCCCTAGAGAAGGAGATATTTTAGGATATTCAGTAGTTAGCTAATCTGGGAGTTCGATTGGCAGATTCAGGTAACGCAAGAGTTTCTTTCTGAGGCATAGCTGAATCTTCTATTATAGCAAAAATTAAGCAGAGGTAATATGAGGATCCTATCCTAGCTCGATACAGGGAGATATCCCTGGAGAAGGAGCAGACCCCATTTGAGCTTTCTTCTGATGGGATCTTATTATTCAGAGACAGCTTGAATTGGAGCCCCATTGGAAGTGTAATGTTATGTTTTTATGTTGGGGGTTCGCGTTGGGCGTTAGAGTGATGTATTATAGTTCTTGGAGTATATAGGAAGGCTTGAATATGGTAGATGTGTACCTATATGTATGTTGCCCTGTTTTCCAAGTTATGCCATAATAGTGTTTTGTAGTGTTTTTGAAGTTGTAAGGGCATTGGAGAGGGATTATTTATGTTGTAGGTTGTTGTTGTTGTTGTTGTAGATTATTTGAGCTGAGTTGAATTCTCGAAGTGGCGTATTATAAGGGGAGATACTGCCAAAAGTTTTATAAAATTTGAAACAAAAAGTTAGGATTTAAGACCCGATATGGTTGTTAATTATCAGCATTATTGTAATTTGTGTAGACGCTGGACATTCGAAAGCATAAATTGGATTTATATTGCGTTGGAATTAGTTGGAGAAAGAAATCGAGGTATGTAAAGATTCCTATCTCTTGGCATGAATTAGTTAAGCTTATTCAACGTCATACGTTTTAAAAATTCCTTTTCCTTCACAATTTGGGTCCAAATATATCCTATGTTCGCTCCGTGGTACTTTTATAAAGAATGTATTTATATTTTGACTCTTGGGTATGTAGAGCTCGCAAGCTGTAAAAGTGTGAAATAGTTTAAGATGTTGAAAGAATGTATTTTATTGGATGGCGCAAATGCCTGTAACTTTCGATGAAAAGCCTAAATGGGATCTATGTTCATTCCTTGCCACAATTATGCTAAATTAACTTCATCCTTAAATTTTGAGTCTTTAGAATACATGAATGGTGTTCATTTAACCAGAAGTTAAATAGTTTGAAAAATTATTGGTTCAAATTGTTCCAGAATTACTAACGCATACAACTTTTCATAGAAATTCTAAATCACTTTACAAATTGTTTTGAAGTCTATTCTAGTAATGTGCATGATGGGGATTAAGTAAGTTCCTTTGGAATTACCTTTATGTGTAAATTTGAGCAACCTTGACAAAATTCATAAATGAATACCTTCTTGATTTCGAAAAAAAATGAATATTTTGCATATCACTAAGCTTATGGAACTAGTTTTTATGCATGTGATTCTCACGACTCTATTCATGCCATTATGGTCTCATTCCCCGATTCTCGGGCCAATTATTATTATGCATATGTATAACTATATGTATATATGTATATATATTAAGAAGTAGTTTGGATACGGCGGGTCAGTTTGCCCATGAGCCGGGTTTGCTTAGTTTTGAGACATAAGGAGCTGGGCTTGGGATATGTTGGCATCATGACATGTGGAAGTTGGGCCTCATTCGCCTCGGCTCAAGTGAGTGCTTGGCCGCTGTTCGCCTCGGCTCACTTATCGAGCATGATGACCTCTACACATTACGATATGTAAGTGCTTGGCCGTTGTTCACCTCGACTCACCTATCTTATGACATGAGTGCTAGGCCATTGTTCGCCTCGGCTCACTTATGCTACAGTTGGGACTTGTGTTGAAGATTTTGGGATTTGAAATTTCTGGTGTTATACTGTGGTATGGACGAGTTTGGAGGTCGACATCGTTCCCGTCCGATATGCATTACTTTGATATTTTAAATAAATAATTATTTTGATGTTTGCATACAGGTTTGACTCATATATTTTGATTGGGATTATTACTCTCATTTATATTTTGTACTTTTCGCTTTACATATTCGGTACGTATTTCGTACTAAGCCCCTTCCTTCGAAGGTTGTATTTCATGCCTGCAGGTACTGACGTGCAAGCTAGAGAGCCACCTTCTTAGGATCTTTGTCTACCTTTGAAGTGCTCCCTTTGCCTCGGGAGTAGATTTTTGGTATATCTATGTATACTTATTTTTTGTATTTTGAATTTATGTATATTCGAGGGTATGATGGGGTCCTATCCCGTCCTATGATTCAGTTCATATGTGTAAAGGCATGTGGATACATGTGGGTGTGGGATATTGCATGTGGAATGACTACGGATGTATGATACATTTGTTGGGTGGTTCTACCGCAACGGTGACCTTGTCGGCTCGCATACATATGTGTATAGATATTTGATGTATGCTGGGGTTGCTATTTGTAGGTTTGGTTAGTCAGTAAAACAGAGAAAACTCTGCCGAAATTTTGATAGATTCCTTAGCTATTATAGTTGAAAATCCAGTTTAGTATTTATCTGGGTGCCCAATTGGTACTAATCATGGTCCTTGGATTGGGTCATGATAATTTTTTTAAGACAATAAGATTATGTGAAACCATACAAACATAACATATTTGCAGCTATTACTAACAAAAAAAGAATTGAATTGCATATAATATAAAACGGAAGAGTAGATATAAAGATCTTTAATAATCATATTTACCTTTTGAATGTCGCCCCTTTTTCTTATGTGTTCCAGCCATTTCATTTCCTATCTCCCCTATTTCTTACTCCCTCTCTCCTCCTTTCTTCTCATCTTCTTCCTCTCCCACATACGTTCGTTTTGAACATAGCGTTGTTTCCTGGGTCTCTTCTTCCTCTTACTTTTCTACCTGTTCTTTAGTATCTTCTTCTACTACTATATAATCCAAGTCACTATCATCAAAAGAAGAATTATTGTTATTGTCACTAGCCCAACTCTTTCCTATTGTCTTCACACTCTTGTGATGTTCAACATTCATTTCTTCCTCATTCTTTTTACCTCCAACTTCATTCTTTAAACAACCATTTATTCCAAGTAATTTGAAGTTAAATGTTTCTTTTCCATCATAATCAAATATTAAAAAGTCTCCATACTCTAGAGTGTTATCCTCAATGAATTTCTCCCATTCATACTGAAAATAAAAATCTCTTTCGTTCTTAATCACACGAATAGGTCACATATTTCCATACCGATCCTTCAGGGACACTTTCCTATTTTTCTTCTTGTAAATTATATAATCTGTAGGAATTTTCTGTGAAGAAAAAAATATTATTTTTGAAAAAAAATCTAAAACAACACTTATTTTTTATAATTAAATTGACGCTATCACTAAATCAATGAATGTCAAAAGATTTTCTTTTTCAAAAAAAGAAAAAAAACTCACAGTTTAGGAAGTTTTTGGAATTCAAGAATGTAACTATTTGAGGAATTCTAAAAAATCTATGGGAAAGTTACTTCCATAAACAGTCATATATAATATGGTCATTGAAAATAATATATGTTATTTATGAATCATGAGACTTAAATAAATCTACATAATGCTTGTATAAATTTAGGAGATTCAGTATATATAAAATGCCAGTATAAAATTTACTTGCATCACACAAAAGCATCTCTCTTTCCTTTGCTATCTCTCCCGCTATTCACAATCCACATCCTAAAATTGCATTACAAAAACAATCAAGAAGAATAGTAGATAAAATATTTGCAAATTCACATAAGAAAGAGTGAGGAAAAAAGTACTCTTAAAATATTATATAAGTATAATTGAATATGTCTTTTTCAGGTTTAAATTTCACTAAGGTTTTCTTTCCCATATCTGTTGAACACATCTCCAAAATAAGAAAGAAATTAAATAAAGAATTTTAAAAATGATATGCCATGAGGAGTAAGTATACGTACCATCAGTTTTGCACTGGTTTCAAGTTGAACACTTTGAAAAAGCCCTTTTTCATGTTTACTATTATTATCAAATTGTAAGAGATTAGAAGAATCACTGCACCCTATAAGTTTATTCAATTTTGAAGGGGTATCATTACTCGTATGAGAGTGAGTGAGTGAGTGAATGGGTGAGAGAGAGAGAGAGAGAGAGAGAGAGAGAGAGAGAGAAGAAGAAGAAGAAGAAGAAGATGATGAAGAAGGTTACAAAAGTTCAGTGATTTGGTGAACTTAATTTTTCTCCGTTCTCTAGGTATACACTTTCAAAAGTTCACATATTTTAGGTGAACTCAATTTTTCTCTATTTTCTAGGCGTACACTTTCAAAAGTACACAAGATTTACATGAACTAGATTTTGCTCAATTTTCTAGGCATAAACTTTCACTAGTTCACATGATTTAGGTGAACTCAATTTTTCTTAGTTTTCTAGGCATACATTTTCAACACTTTTCTATCCTAATAATAAAATAATTTTTTCTTCAGGCTCATTGCATTTGTACCACCCCCTTCAACCCTTTTTAACTTCTTTTTTTTTCCTTTTTTATTTTTTATTTTGTTTTGCATATTTATTCTTTTAGCTATTTTTTTCTCTTTTAAAAAATTAAATGAGTATTAAAAGTAACAAATTTCACAACTTTTATTTGTATAAATATGAAACAAGTGTTATAGAAT
The DNA here is from genome assembly GCA_025642045.1 of Solanum sejunctum. Taxonomy (NCBI): domain Eukaryota; kingdom Viridiplantae; phylum Streptophyta; class Magnoliopsida; order Solanales; family Solanaceae; genus Solanum; species Solanum sejunctum. The sequence continues at coordinate 6,789 of JAOTQJ010191156.1, forward strand.
ATTAAATAAATTACCAATTTATGGGCATAGTTTACAGCACTAGATTATACACATGATTACATTTTTTTTTAAGAAAGAAATATATTGTGAGCAAAATATATGGGTACAAGTAGAGAGGATGGCTACATGGTGAAATTTTTATCTCAATTTTATTAAAGAAATAGACAAACAGATAGCAAGTTTCAACTAAACTAGAGTTGCAACTAGAAAACGAGCACATTGAAAATAAAGATCTTATAAATGCCAAAATGATGTGAATAAATTCTAAGTATACATAATGTCTTAAAATAAAATGGCGGCTAAATTTTTTAAACAAAAGGAGGCAATATATATGTGAAACTTCATTATACTTAACAAAAGAAGATGAACTTGGCTAGAATCCATACCAAAATTTAAAATAACAGACCACAAAGTACTTATAACATCTTACATTCACTAGACATGTTTTTACAACATCAAATTGCTTCCAATAGTGAATAAAATCAAAATTCACAACAAATAAAAGACTATACGCAATAAGTTAGACAAGACTTAAATAGAAAATGACTTTACAATATAGATTATCAGAGAACAAGCTTTGACTACTTAATTCCATAAATCATCTAACATAAATGTTCAAAATTAAGAAAGGAACTTTACCTTCCCTAGAGCAACAAAGCTCGGTTGACGACGAGATTACTAGAAATGTGTGCCGACCATGTCTTTGGTCTCCTATCGGGGTGTAACAAACTTGGTATCAGAGCACGAGTTCAACTGCCCTAGGGAGTCTATGAAATAGTGTCTAGTAGAGTCTTATTTATGAGTGTTTTTTCGACCACACTTGATAAGCAGGAGGTTATAGGACATTAGGAATTGTTTCACTTCTTCCATATTCTGAATCATGTGATGGAGTTATTCTCTAAGAAAGATTCTATTCTAATTCATGCTTTGTGTGTTGTAGAGTTGTGAATATCCAGAAGAGCCGTCAGAGGTAGAGGACGTCCTGAGTTGTCCCTATAGAGCATCCCCCACAAGATAAGGTCTTTAATGTTGAGCTACACTAGGCTATTCAAACTCTAACCCTGGTCATCACAGAACATGCTGCGACACAAGGAGCGGGCCGATAGGATGCCCATGACACTTCTAGGGTTCGAAAATTCTTAAGGATGAATTCGCCTGAATTCACAGGGTCTACGTCTACTAATGATCCTGAGAACTATGTGGAGGAGCTTCAGAAAGTGTTCCAAGTGATGCACATGGTTGATGCTGATAGAGTGGAACTGGCTATTACCAACTCAAGGGTGTGGCTAGACTTTAGTATGATCAATGGAAGAAGGGTAGAGGAGAGGATGCCTTAGCGCAAACTTGGGCTATGTTTGAGGCAGCTTTCTTGGGACACTTCTTCCTAAGAGAATGAAGAGAGGCTAAGGTAATAGAGTTCTTGAACTTGAAATAGGGCTCTATGACTGTGCAAGAGTATGGGTTAAAATTTAGTCAATTGTCTCGATATGCTCTAGATATGGTCTCTAATATGAGGGGGAGGATGGGAAGTTATGTGGATGTGTTGAATAAAGGACCAGAGAGAGATGGGAGGGGAGCAATGCTTGTTAGCTTAATGAATATTGGTGTACTGATGACCTTTGTGCAGCAAGCTGATGAAGAGAGGCAGCATGATAGAAAGGAGTTCACAAGTAAGAAAGATAAAACATCCAGCCATGTGGCTGGATAGAATGGCAATGGTAACCGATTTCCAGCACTATCATCTACTAGTACATCTGTACCTAGAGTCAGATATGACCAGAGGTCCGAGAATGTTGGAGGCTTGTTTGGGGACTCTCGGGTTCTCATTCGCCGTATCACTCCTAGACCCTAGGTCCAGGTCATCACAGTAAAGTCTCAAGTATGCCTCTCATACAAGTAAACATGCTTCATACAACAAACAAATAGTGCCAAGAAATTATTGTGTATGCATAACGTATAAACGTTTTTAAAAATAATAAAAAAAAAGGATCATATTAAGAAATGTTAAAAAAAATCATTTGAAAATATTTGTTAAAGCCAATTTAATTAGAAAAATGCAATCCTATAGGCATGATTTCTAAAATATTACATATCCTTAAAGCATGATTCTAACATATTAAATCTTAAAAGCGTGATTTCTAACATGTGAAGATAATGAATCCTAAAAAAAGCATGATTCTAACATGTTAAAATATTAATTTCTAAAGACATAATTTCTAACAGTTGAGAAAATTTCTAACAGTTGAGAAACAAAATGTAGACCCTAAAAACATGATTTCTAAAAAACATGAAAAAAAATTATAAATCCAAAAAAAGCACATTTTCTAAAAGAATATTATCTAGACATGCTTTGAAACAAAATCCTATAGGAATGTTTTGTATTGCAAGACATTATTTTAAAATAAAATTCTATAAGCATGATTTCTATTGCAAAAAATAATATTTAAACATATTTTAAAATAAAATTCTATAAGCATGTTTTCTGTTGCAAAAATAATAATTAAACATATTTTAAAATGAAATCCTATAAGCATGATTTATTTGGGAAAAAATAACATTTAAACATATTTTAAAACAAAATCCTAAAACATGACTTCTAACATGTGATGTGTAAAAAGAACATAAGAAAATACTTTTAAAAATTCTATAGGCATGATAACAAATAAATAAATCCTAGAAACATGATATCTAAAACATATTAGAAAAACTTAATGTAACACCCCAATTTTGTTTTAGCTAAGATTGAGCCATTTCTTAGTGTGGGAACAGAATTGGAGATGATATAAGGTTGTCATTCTAATGTAAGATTTTATAAAACTTAGATGGACCAATGATTTTTAGGTTCTATATACATGTTAGGATCAATACCTAAGTATTTAAAGTATATTAGATGTGATTTAAAGTCATAAGAGACCTTTCACATCAAGTCAAGTCCAAAGAATTTCTACCGACTAAGTTTTCGTATGAGATGATAGACGGGTAAACTTCAAATGATCAAATGATAATATATCAAATCAAATATATTCAAATATCTTTCCAACACATTCAATTTCGCATTAATCAGAGTTTGGAGTAGAAAGTTATGACCATTTTAGTGAGAGGTGCAGAGCTGTCTCAAGGTCCACATCCGGAGTACGTCATAGACCTAACGCGGACCTTCACTGGATGAGTTAATAATATTTTTTATTTATAATTTTAGGGTATCTTAATCCTAAAATCTTTGGGGGTCTATTTAAGGTCCTAAACGCCGAAAACATCAGTTTTCATAATAAAAAACTCTCTCCTTCACTCTTAAACATGAACGCTCAAGAATAATCAAGAAAGTCATCAAGTTAGGATTTGTTTTCAAGATTCATCCTCAAAGGTATGTTGTTCTTCATAGATTTCAATCTACCCAACCTGAATTTCTTTAACTATTCATGAATCCATAATAGAATTTTAAACCATAATCTAGGATTTCAAGAAACGAATTCAAGAATTCCAAGAAAGGATTTCTTGTTTCTTCTTTTCCAAGAATCAGAGTTCTGCATCAAGATCACTAAAGATTCCAAGTCAAGAATTCAAGAATCTTCTTCAATTTTTCTAAGAACTAATCTCTAAGGTATGTAAGGCACTCGAAAAGTTATCCTATATATATTTTAGTATCTTTAGATATGAATTTCTTCCAAGATTCAAGCTTGTGAATTAAGATAAGTTTTTCTCCATTATCAGTGAATTTCATTAAATTATTGCTCATGCATTTTTCCTTGATAAGAATCATGACTTCTGTTGATTTTATTATTGAATTAATATATTGAGACAAGATTTTCAGTTATGGTTATATTTATGAGAATCCTATCACTATATCATGAAAAGCTACCATGTTCATAATTTTGAGCTGAGTTAAAGAAGTACTTTAAGTTTTTTTGCATTTACAGAATATCTGAGGAATAAATATCATGTTGAAATACTTTGCATTGATCCAACTTTTAACAAAAGAATAGAGTCAATTTGAGAAAAGTTTAAGAAAAGCTAAAGTTGGGCTAAGTCCCAAAAAGAAGAAAGTAGTACTTTGAGTAAGTATTGTCTTTTAAGTATGAGCATATGATTGATATTTTTGGGAGTAGTCTTGAGCACCGATATAAGTGAGAGTAATAATAACTTGAACTCATAAACTATGTAGCCAGCATAGGGTAGGATTGTACCAAGGTACAACTCTTCACTTGCCACTAAGATGACCTAGTTTTAGGACGGATCCACTCCATTAGTTTTCGTTCCTTAGCCCAGCAAAGTACAGGATGGCTCTGGCAGTGTGGGCAAGACGTTATATCAACACTAGCTCATAGTGGTGGTTGTCGATTAGAGAAACTCCCCAAAAAGTAAAGTTTATTATTTTACGCAGTGACATTTATCATATTTTTATTCAAGTATTTCTCTCTATTATGTGCATAATAAATTGAGTTAAGCTATTTGTAGAGCTAAGTATTTGAGTATTATGTTTTTATATATTTAATTATGTTCATGAATGCATTAAAGTAAGTATTCCTTTTATATTAATTTACACCTTGAAATGAGTCTAAAATTATATCTTTTACTTGCATGATATACTTTTGTCTATTAAGCTATCTCAAAGATCAGTTTTAAAGTAGGTATCCTAGCCTTACTAGTTTTTGGCCATCTTTCATACAATACATTCTATGTACTGATGCTTTTGACACTGCATTATTTTATGATGCAGATTTTGATATCCATGTTAGCAGATGTTCAGTGAGATAGCCCCTATCAGCATCCGATGAGACCTCTTTGCATCCAGAGGAGTTCTGGAGTCTTTATTTCTTTGTATTTATTTTAATTGAGGTACCCATGAGCCTACTCCGGTGCCTTGTTCTGAGTCAGTACTTTAGAGGCTTCATAGACTAGAAAGATATTGTTCAAGTTATTTCTTTGAAATTATTTGAAAGATTTTGAGTTAAGCTGTATATATTACTGTTGTATCTTTAAATTCATGAACTTTGAGCCTGTTCTAGTTCATTATGGTATTAGTGTCTTCCGTTGAGTAAGTTAGTTAAGACAAGTAATTCGCTTGGGATCAAAAATGGTTTTCGAGTGCCGATCACGTACGGGGTGTAGGCTCGGGGTGTGACACTTAAATCCTATAGGGATGATCTCTACGAACCTTTTAATGCAAAAACAACATAATTTATTCTTTTGAGAGAAAAATAGAGATTAAATCCTAGTTTTAAGATTACCTATGTGAAACGTCACAAACAAAACTGTTCAGCAAATAAGTAAGAATAAAGGGAACAATTAGCACGTAATTTTTCTCCCCCTTTTAAACTAGATCTCCGGTTTTTCATTATTATATTGTTACAACATTTTGTGAAAAATAAAATAAAACATAAATCAATAAAAGTCCTCAAGATATTCTTTTGATGAATCTATTTCCATCGCAGGCGACTCTTCACACCTTTATACATAAGAAATTTAAAAGAACCTGCAACTACTTAAACAAAACTAGCAGTAGCAATATAAAAAAATAATAATAAATTCAAATAAACACATAATTCAAGAATATGCACATATTAAAGTAAACACTGACTAATTAAAATCAACAAATACTTGAAACTTCAAGTTTTGATCTTGAACTTGGGGGAAGTGTAAAACAGAATAATGTTGCAAGAGAAAACAGTGTCTTAGAGAAGATAAATGTAGAAGAGTTTCTTGAATTCTCCTATGAAAAGTGTAGATTTTTTTAAAAAAAAAATCCCATTGAGAAAACATTGAGCAGAGTAGGGCATCCATAAAGGCAAGAATATATTGGACTAGGAAATGTAAGACTGAATCAAAATCAAAGCCAGCCAAAAAAAAAATTATTTCACAAATTAAGGGAGGAAAATCAACCCTTATGTTGGAACCAACTAAAAGCTAGTCATTCAATCAATATTTGAAAATAGGAAAATATTAGCTCATCTTAACAAGAGAACATAGTCATATTCAAACATATTGACAATTATTGAATATTCGGACATACTCAGACACAACAATATCTCAACGAAGCAGGAATAACAATAGAATATCAAATGAGGAACATTCCGTTCTAAACCAAAGTTCATACATGGATCACAGAGTAAGCAAACAAAATTAACAACAAATGAATGATGGTAAGATAATACCAAGAACGGATCTTTTCGATCGTTATTCATATTTAAAGCTCACTAAAACTGTTTTTCCCTGGTTGCTATCGTCGCCATTTGCTGACCGGGCTTGCTAGTCGGAGTTGAGTTTCACTTGAGTCGGTAGGTGGTTTTTCTTCCAGGTTTCACCAGAAAAAAGTGGAGCAAGGGGGCTGTCGATTGGTTTAGGGGAAGGAAAGGATGAAGAGGGGCTTCCTGGTGGGTGCATGGCAGTTTCTAAGTGGGTTTTCCGGTAGGGGCAAGCTAAAAAAGAAAAAGAGGTCGTTTTGTGCTGCCAGAGGGGAGACTGGAGGAGTATAGGGGTCATTTAGGGAGGCTAGATAGAGGGGTTTGTTGGGCTGGTTGGGTGTCATTTTCCAGTGAGAAATCACTAGAAATGGAGGATATGAACAGGAGTAAGGGCTGGTCATGATGGGGCTTTTTGGTGGATTTTTCGAGAAAAAGAAAGCGGAAGGTAAGGTGCTTCTGTTGTTGTTCGCAAGAGGAGAAGGCGGACGACTGTTGGGTGGTGGAGCAGGGTGTAATAACCTGGCCCAACACTGTGAAGTACTTTCCACTTTTGGGCCTAGCCTATCATGGAGTTGTCCCTTTGGGTTTACCCCAAAAGGGGCCTCACAGTATATAGACCAGTCCTTCACTTAGATACCCAGTATCTCTCCGGTGTTTTGCCGATATGGTACATCTCATCTCAAGATGGATTTTTACATATACCCGCTCAATGGACTAAGCGTTATCACTGAGGTTTGCCCCACCATATGAGATTCGCCTAAACTCAACAATGAGGTTTACCCAGCATAATCGAGATTCGCCTAAACTCATTCAACTCTAACCCCACATCGATCAGGCTGAAACTGGAGTGGCTCTGATACCATCTTTAACGACTTGGCCCAACACTGTGAAGTATTTTCCATTCTTGAGCGTAGCCCATCATGGAATTATCCCTTTGGGTTCACCCTATCACTCCCCGAGAAAGGACCCAAGAAATGGCCAGCACTCAAAGAATATTGCTAGTCCCTAAGCAAACCACTTGGCCTCATCACATTCATCCATTTGCACATTCTACAAATCAGTGAAAAATATAATGAATAAATAGGCACATCTAATCATCTAGTCTTAAGTAATAATATAATGAAAGACTAGTAGAAAGAAACTAGCTCACAAGTTCCAATATCAACATCTAACTCTAGCCTAAGAAGCCTCTATCACTATTAAGTGGTTCTAATGATAGACCCATGACTACCTCAATCAAAATAATAGATAAGCAACTCTAACTCTAAAGCATGATGAAAAATAATGTAATGAATCCTCCAAAGTAGGAGAAGCTCACCAATCTACTAAACACTCGAAGATCCTCAATGATTCGCCTGCTGATGACCTCTATCCTGCATATCTATATCATAATATGATGCAGTCTAAAAGGAGACGTCAGTACCTGGAATTTACTAGTATATAAAATAGCTGAGTGAAATTGAAACAGGTAGAATAATATATAAATAATATCAACACAATATAGAAATCAATCAACATATCAAATGTGCATCTAAAGAAAGAAGAAAGAGTAGACAAGTGACCAATCAACCAATCAACTCATCAATCAAATCACCTAATCTCAAAGGGAATCATCTCAAAGGAACTTAACTCAACTCATATCATCAGATCTCATTTCATCTCATCTTATCTAAACTTAGAGTACTTAAGGTAGGAACTTTCTGGGAGTTTCTCTTATACGACAATAATCACTTATGAGCCAGTGATTGTGCAATAATTATGCTAATATTGCCACAGTCATTTTGTACTTTCCAGGTAGAGAACGAGTCTAAACCACATGGACAAGTCCAAATGGAGTCAGCAAATCTATAAGTTTCCTATTGATTTCAGGGACTTCTAATCAGAGGGGACCTTAGCATAATATAATGTGATGGTCCAGATCCTCACCTACGTTTGGCTACGTAGACTTAATCTCTATCTTCTTTCATGCAATCTTTAAGAAATAATAAGTAGGGTTTATGCACTAATTCATGTAAAACATTCAATTCAAGAAACAAGTTTGTGATTATCACCAACATATGAAAATACATGTAAAAATTATGAACTTTTCAAGAAAATAATCAAGAATCATACATGTAGACTCAAGAACCTTTGACTCTCATTTAAGACCACCTATGGGCCATATGAGAGAACAATATCATGTTCTTGTTTAGCCTTACATACCTGGAATGAAGCTCTTCAAATCGTCCGTCAAGAATTCTCCTTGAATTCTCCAAGCTCACGTTCTTCTTTCTTCTCTCTCAAGCCCTAACTTTCAGGTGTTGTGAAGAAGGACTTAGAATGGGCTTTTTGACCCTATGCACTCATCAAAATGACCTAAAGGGGTCATATTTCAAGTTTAAGAGGGGTTGGAAAAAATCAAGAATGCCCCTCAAAAGGTTTAAAATTTTAAACTTTGGTGGAACAGGTCAGGATAACAGGTCTGCAATGCGGACGTGTCGTGCACCTGTGAAATTTCAAAAATTCAATCTCGTCAAAAAATTGAGAAAAATATAAAAGTAGGGGTTCGCATCATGGAGCTTTCATTTACCCCCACTATTATGGGTCGGTGTCGCGGCCCTATCGCGTACCCTTACTGTTTCTAGTCAATTTTGTGAAATTATTTTTTGACCCGATTGCTCTTAAATCAGGTCGAGATCATTTTTTGACTCAATTTTTTGCACTAATGGCAAATTCGATCTCAGATTTTCTGTTCGAGCTTTGAAATATGCATTATGCGTACATCTCCGTTCTATGGGTATTTTGATAATTTTATCGGGTGTTACATCATCTCTCCCTTGGGATCATTCATCCTCGAATGATAAGTAAGGATGGGTATCAAGGCATGAATAGACTCTAAACTCCTCTCAACATTCAATCTATCAATCTATCTTTCAACTCCTCATTTCTATCAATAATCTCTATTCAAACTCGAGAATAGACAATCAACGAGAAAAGACAATCAATTTGGTCAAGGGTAAAGAATTTACCTTCAATATTCTCATCCATTGGCATGAATAGATGCGGATATTTTGTTTTCATATCTTACTAAGCTTCCCATATGGCCTAATCAATGAATTGATTCTGCAGAGGACTTTGACTAAGGCTATCTCTTTGGTTCCCAATCCGCGAATCTGACAATCAAGGATTTGGACCGAAATTTCTTCATTGGTCAAACTATCCTTTACTCCGATGCTCTCCACAGGGATTACCAAGTTAGGATCTCCTAAGCATTTCTACAACATCGACACATAAAACACCGAATGAATACCATCTAACTCGGAAGGCAACTCTAATTAGTAGGCAACCTTCCAAATCCTCTTTATGATCTAATAGAGTCCAATATAACATGGACTCAATTTACCCTTCTTCCTAAATCTCATGACACCTTTCATAGGTAACACTTTCAAATATACCCAGTCATCCACTTAGAACTCTAAATCTCTCCTCCTCACATCGGTGTAGGATTGTTGGCAACTTTGCGCAGTCCTCAATCGCTCTCTAATGATCTTAACATTCTCCATTGCTTGATGGAAAAGATCAGGCCCAATTAACTCCACTTCTCCAACCTCGAACCACCCAATTGATGATCTACATCTCCTCCCATATAAAGCTTCATAGGAAGCCATCTAAATACTGGCATGATAATTATTGTTATATGCAAACTCAGTTAACGGTAGGTGCTCATCCCAATTTTCCTTGAAATAAAGGATGCAAGCTCTCAACATATCTTCTAACATCTGAATTATACGCTCTGCCTGGCCATCGGTCTATGAATGGAAAGCTGTACTCAAATTCACTTTTGTACCTAATCCTTTCTGAAATGATTTCCAAAATTGGGAGGTGAATTGATCTCCTATGTACGAGATGATGGATAAGGGAACCCCATACAACCTTACAATCTCTTGGATGTACATCTTGGCATACTCCTCTATAGTGTTAGTTGTCTTAACTGCTAAGAAGTGAGCCGATTTAGTCATTCTATCCATAATCACCCATATCGAATCATGTTGGTTTTGAGACCTCGGTAGACCAGTAATAAAGTCCATATTCATCATCTCCCACTTTCATTTCAAAATCTCAAAGTTTTGAGCAAATCCGCTTGGCCTTTGGTGCTCAACTTTCACTTACTGACAGTCCAGGCACTTAGAAACAAATTCAACAATATCCCTCTTCATTCCACTCCACCAATAGACTTCTCTCAAGTCGTGATACATTTTGGTAGAGCCAGGATGAATAGAATACCTAGTGTTATGAGCTTCAGCCATGATTTTATCTCGTATACCATCTACATCTGGGATGCACAATCTACTTTGGTACCTCAACACCCCATCTCCCCCTTTGGAGAAGACCATCACATTCTGTTTGTGGATGACCTCCTTCAATTGTAGTAGGACAAGATCTCGGTCTTGCTTTTCCTTCACCTCTACCACCAAAGATGAAGCAGACCCATTCTGGATATTAACTCCTCCCTCATCATTCTCCTCAAGTTAGGCTCCTAATCTAGCTAACCAATGCACTTCTTTAGCTAGCTCTTTCTTTCTTTCCTCCATATGGGTTGTGCTACCCATTGACAACCTGCTAAGAGCATCCGCAACAATGTTAGTTTTACCTAGATGATAGAGAATGCTCATGTTATAATCCTTGAGCAACTCTAACCATCTTATTTGTCACGGGTTAAGCTCTTTCTGACTGAAGACATATTGCAAGCTCTTGTGGTCAGTGAACACATCCACATGCACTCTATACAAGTAGTGGCACCAGATTTTGAGTGCGAATACCATCGCTGCCAACTCAAGATCATGGATTGGATAGTTCCTCTCATGAATCTTAAGATGTCTGGAAGCATAGGCTATCACCTTCCCTCTCTGCATCAACACATATCCCAACCTAACTCTCAAAACATCATAATAGATCACAAAATCTTCTATTCCATTAGGCAAGTTTAGGACTGGTACAGTAGTTATTCTAGTCTTTAATTCTTGAAAACTTTTCTTATACTCATCGAACCACTAAAACTTGACCTTTTTCTGAGTCAACTTTGTCAATGGTGCGAACAAGGAAGAAAATCCCTCAATAAATTGGCGGTAGTAGCCTCCAAGAAACTCCTTATGTCCATTGGAGAGGTTGGTCCGGGCTAGTTCTTAACTATTTCAATCTTTTAAACATCCACTCGAATACCACCACCAGAGATAATATAGCCTAGGAAAGCTACAAATTTAAGCCAGAATTCACATTTTGAAAACTTTACATATAACTCATGGTCCTTAAGGGTTTGAAGGACGATTTTGAGGTGATTTGCATGCTCCTCTTCATCTCTTGAATGCACTAAAATTTCATCAATAAACATAATCATGAACATATCCAGATAATATCTGAACACTCCATTCATCAAATCCATAAAAGCTGCAGGTGCATTCGTCAACCCAAAAGACATGACCAAGAACTCAAAATGGTCATACCTAGTCCTAAAGGTTGTCTTTGGAATGTCATATTCCCTTACTTCCAACTGATGGTAACCAAATTGGAGGTCTGTCTTTGAGAAACAAAAGGCACCCTGAAGTTGGTCAAACAAGCCATCTATCCTTAGGAGAGGATACTTGTTCTTTATGGTGACCTTGTTCAGTTGCCTATTATCAATACACATTCTAAGAGACCCATCTTTATTTCGCACGATTAGGACAGGGGTACCCCAGGAAGAAACACTCAGCCTTATGAAGCCCTTCTCTAACAAATCTTTCAACTGCTCCTTCAATTCTTTCAGTTCAGCAGGGGCCATCCTATTAGGTGGAATTGAGATAGGATGGGTATTAGGAAGAACATCAATCCCGAAATCAATCTTCTAATCAGGAGGGACTTTGAGAAGATCCTCAGGAAACACTTCTGGAAACTCATTCATGATTAGAACTGACTCAAGAAGTAGGGACTCACATCATTGGATTTAACTCTCATAAGGTGGTAAATACACCCCTTCGCAATCATCTTTCTGGCTCTAATATATGAGATAAACTTTCCTTTAGGTGCTACGGAATCACCCTTCCACTCTAGAATCGGTTCATTAGAAAATTAGAACTTAACGGTTCAGACCCTACAATCAACGAAGGCATAACAGGCGTAGAGCCAATCAATGCCAAGGATCAAATCAAAATCAGTCATGTCTAACTCAATTAGATCAATGTTAGTATCCCTATGATGGATGGACACTACACAAGCTCTATACACTCTCTCATCTCAAATAGACTCACCCACGGGAGTAGAAACATCAAAGGGTTCAAGAAGACTCTCAAGGGTTCTATCAAATCTACTGGCCATGTAAGGGATTACAAGATAAGGTGGAACTAGGATCCATCAACGTATAACAATCAATAGAAAAAACTTGAATTACACTCATCACAACATCTGAGGAGTTCTCCTGATCATGTCGACTGCCCATGGCATACAAATGTTTTATAGCTTTGCTTGTGCCTGAAGTGGTGCCTCTCTGATTACCCCTAGCTGGCGGACCAGTGTAGAAGATTGAGCTCGGTCAGTCCACTTTGGCCAATCTTCCTGATAGTGACCCATTTGTCCACACTTGTAGCATAATCATTCCCCCCACGACATCTCCCCAAGTGCAGTCTACCACACTTGCCACACGTTGTCTTACCTAGTGAACCTTGAGACACGCTAGCTTGGGACTTAGACCCAGGGTCTGCAACATTCTGGGACTTCTGATCATTTCTAACTCTAGGTGCCGGTGCACTAGCAGATAATGGTGCTGGAAACCGATTTCCATTGCCTTTCTTCCCAACCTCATGGCTAGATATTTTAGCTCTCTTGCTTCTGAACTCTTCTCTATCATGCTGCCTCTCCTCATCAGCTTGTTGCACAAAGGTCATCAATCTCCTAATATCCATGTCACTCACGAGCATAGCTCCCCTGCTATCTCTCTTTGACCCTCAATTCAACCCATCTATATATATTCCCATCCTTCCCCTCATGTTAGCAACCATATCCGGAGCATAGAGAGGTAATTGTGTGAACTTTAACTCATACTCTTGTACAATCATAGAGCCCTGTTTTAAGTTTAGGATCTCTCTTACCTTCGCCTGTCTCCTCTTCCTTAGGAAGAAACGTCCTAAGAAAGCTTCCTCGAACAAAGCCCAAGTCATCGCGGGGGCATTCTCCCCTCTACCCTTCTTCCACTAGTCATACAATAGTCTAGCCACCCCCTTTAGTTGATAAGCAGCTAGCTCCACTCTATCAGCATCGGCCACATGCATCACTTGGAATACTTTCTGAAACTCTTCCACATAGTTCTCACGATCCTCAGTGGATGCAAACCCTATGAACTCAAGGAATTCATCTTAAATGATTCTCGCACTCTAGAAGTATCATAGGCATCTTGGTGGGCCTCTCCTGGCCTCGCAGCAGGTGTTGTGATAGCCTGGGCAAGAGTTTAGATAACCTAGTGAAGCTCATCATTGGAGACCTTATCTTACGGGGCTGTGCAACAGTGACAGCTTGATCCGTGGGCACCTCATGTCCTTGAGGCTCAGGTGGATTGATATTCTTTCGAGCGGGATGTCCTTTATCTCTGATAGCTCTTCTGGGAGGCATGATCACAATTCTACAATGCACAAAGCATGAATTAGAATAGAACTTTCATAGAGTGTAACCCTATAGCAAGATTTAGAACATGAATGAAGGAAAATAATTTCTAGTGTCATATAGCCTCCTGTTTACCAAGTGTGGTCGATAATACACCCATAAACAAGACTTTACTGGACACGGCTTTACAGACTCCCTAGGACATTTGAACTCGTGCTCTGATACCAAATTTGTCATGCCCCAAAAGGGGACCCAAGGCGTGGTGGACACTCAGAGACTGTTGTTAGTCCCCATGCGAACCACTTGGCCTTATCACATTCGTCCATTAAGACATTCTACAAATCAATGGAAGACATAAGGAATAAATGGGCGTATATAATCACTTAGTCTCAAATAATAATATAATGAAAGGCTAGTAGAAAGAAACTAGCTCACAAGTTCCAACATCAACATCTGATTATAGTGTATGAAGCCTTTGTCACTATTAGGTGATGTTAATGATAGACCCATGGCTACGTCTGTTAGCACTCGTAATGTAATTTAAACCCCAAAAGTCCTTAATTGGTTCGTTTTAATAAAGTTAAGGGACCGAGTGCAACATTACTTCTAAGTTTGGTCCTTAAGGATAAAATTGATATGGGGTCAAGGTGTGTGTGAAGTTTTGATTGGCCCAAGTAGTATATGTATTGCCTATATATATGGCCATATATATCTTGTACAAGATCAACAATATTCCATACTTAGCAAAATTGAGCAAAAAAAAAAATTTAAGCCATAGCTATAGTAGCCTCGGGTTGCTACAGTAACCCTCAAAAAAAGTTCGATTTTTTCGTGTTTTCAATTATTTGATGCTTCAAACTCGGTATATTGAAGCCCCTAAGTAGCGTGGTGGCGTTGGTTGGTCAAGA
>JAOTQJ010191166.1:0-21486 GCA_025642045.1 Solanum sejunctum
AAAACAGAGGAAACTCTGTCGAAATTTTTGTGAAATTCCTTAGCTGTCATAAGTAAAGATTCAGTATAAGTGGTTGTCGTGGTGTCCTATTGGCACCATTCACGACCCCTGGGTTGGGTAGTGACAATCAATATTTCTTAGGATCTCAAGAGTCACGCTAGTTGATGTGTGTTCGAAAACGTCCTTTCCATCACATCCCGACGCCCTTTCCAACTCCTCATAAAGGACTCAATACCCATTCATGTGCCTAAAATGCCCAACACTCTTTTGCACTTTGATAAACAAGAAAGCAAACCCTTCTTTCAAGAAAATGAAAACGAAGTTATGGTGTTGATATGCTATCAAATTACAACACATTTGGTGCCTAAAGTAAGGGATTTTGTTAGTTCTCAAAGCGACTTTTTAGTGTTTTAATGTGTTTTTCTATAAATCTTGCAAAAAAGTTAGGTTGGCATGATGTTGAAGAAAAGTTTCAGATTTTGCTGAAGCATAGGCCATATAAGCCCACATACTAGTTGTAGCTAACAGTACGAGTTATAGAGAGGTGCCGTAATAGGAATTAGAGACCAAAAGTTCAAATATCTGCCAAGTGAGGGTCACTACTATGTGCCCAGCCTTTGAGTCATAAGACACACTATGACTCGTACAGCTTGACTCGTAGAAAGAATCAGAGAACCAAAATGTTAGTTTAAAAACTAAATACCAAGACTACAAGATCAACATACGAGTCATAGCCCAAGCAATGACTCATACCTATGGGTCTTACCAATTCAGTCCAAGATGCTAAGATCCTGATACAAGACCCCAACTAGGATTTGTAGGCAATCCTTTGAGTCATAACTGCAAAATTTATCAGATGCGAGCTGTCATTTGTACATAAATTTTAAGGTTATTTGTTACACACTATAAATAGTTTAAGTTAGGTTATTTTGAGGGAGTCCAACCAGAGACACGACTCCAAGATATTTTTGAAGCTTTTCTTTTGTTTTAGAGTAGTTTATTTTGTTCTTTCTTTGAAGACTCATTTTGGGAAATTGTAAATCTTGCTTTGTACGCATTGTTGATCAATCAACCTTATAGGCTTAAAACTTGTGATTCATATTTCTCTCATCGTTATTGGTGAAATTCTCAATTATGTCTCTTAATTGCATTTTTATGTGTTTTTTCTTAGCCATGAGTAGCTAAGCACCCATAACTTTGATTTGTGGGAACCATGGATAGTTGATTTGAAATGACATAGGTTGTGCACATTTATGATTAGGGTTTTGTATGTATTGTTTATTTCCCTTCATAATTAATGTTGTTTGGTGGTGGCCAACACCAAATCCCACCTACTATCACGATTCCGATCAAGGTAGTGACGAATAGGAAAAGGGTCAAGTGACTTTATGATGATGAAAGTAATGTATTTATGTGTTGACTTCACGAAAAGTACCTATAGTATTGCAAGTTGACCACACCTTGTTGAGAGGGT
Organism: Solanum sejunctum; assembly: GCA_025642045.1. Lineage (NCBI taxonomy): Eukaryota > Viridiplantae > Streptophyta > Magnoliopsida > Solanales > Solanaceae > Solanum > Solanum sejunctum. The sequence goes on from JAOTQJ010191166.1 coordinate 1,475, forward strand.
GCTATGCCTCAACCACTACTATGGAGGGTGCTATGTCTATCCACTAGTTAAAGGGTATAAACCTTTACCACTATGATGGAAGATTATATGTCCATCAACTAGTAAAGGGGTATATACCTTGACCACTATGATGGGGGATGCTATACCCATCTACCATGTTGAGGGGTATATACCTTGACCACAATAAGGGGGGGAGGGGGTGCTATGCCCTTCTACTATGTTGAGGGGTATATAGCTTGACCACTTTGATGGGGAGTGCTATGTCCATCTACTAACTGAGGGGAAGATACCTCAATCGGCTTCCAAGGGGGTGGTAGGCCTTGGATTCAAAGTACGAGTCTCTTCCTACATATGTATTATGTTTTATATAAGCATGTGTTACTTCAAGAATTGATCATGCATGTCATGTGGATAATATACTATCTTCTGCTTATGATTATGCATTGTGATTAAGTTGCCTATCTTTTATTGCATTGTATCTGACATACTTAGTCATTTAAACGTACTAACATATACTCTATACTGACATAATATTACCATGTAGGAACAAGAGCCCTTCACTATCCTCCTCCTCATGGGTAGTTGAATATTTTGAAGATAAGCTACTGTTAATCCCTTAAGTTTGGGGAAAGTAGCTTTGCAGTCTTACTTTTACTCTTTCCTATGTTGCACTTTGTCACTAAAAGGGTGAACCCGAAAGTGTCTTGGCCCCCGCCGAATCTATGGTAGAGGTGTTGTTGGACAAGTCATGATGTTATGCTTAAGCTTGACTCTTTTGATAATTATACTACTAAAGATTTCCCTTAGTTTCCCTATCCTTATTTCTATTCTCTATTTAATTGCCTTCGCGACCAAGAATGTGTAAATGATATGCTCAGAGGCTTGTTTGGGGGCCCCTTTGGGTTTCAATACGCCATGTCATGTATACCCCCTAGGCTTGGGTAGGGACATCCTCAGACTTGAGGACTCACCAATGCTTATTTCTGAAGTACTGAACTAGAAACATGGAGGATGATCAAAAGGACCTCTAGTCCCTACATGGTAATATCATGTTGGGATAGATTATGCGTTAGTACATTTGAATGTACAAAGTATGCAGGATGCAATACAACAAATATAAGCCAATATAACAAAGATGTAGTATCATAAGCAACAAATATATAATCTCAATATGGCATGCATGATCAATGCTCATAATAAAACATGCTTGTAAATCATTCATCTTGCACAATATATATATATCATATGTATGAGGGAAGTGACCTCAACCGACATAGACCAAGCAACTATAGCTTGGACTCTGAGGCCTGACATCCCCTTAGTTCAAGTGATCGGGCATGACACCCCTCAACTATGTGTAGTCTACTTGCCAAAGCAAACCAAACATGATAACGTGAACTAAATGGATACACTAGTATAGAAAGGGTAATAATCACGATCCTATGGTGGCATATAGTTTAGAGACTAAAGACTTTATGTAAGGACCCGAAGAGTCAAACCCCCATCTTAATCCCCAATGTTGCAAAGTCAAATCCAATGGAAAACATGAAATAATCATACTTTAACCATAATATGAATAGCTTGTATGAACATGAATTTAGTAGCTCGTAAACATGCTTGACCACTAGTAGTGAGCCTAACTTCAACATAAGAATAGAAGATAATCATACGGGAATCCTTACTTTAACATGAATGGCTCACAAGAGGTAAAATTCTTGAAATAGGACTTAGATTGATACTTGTAAAATCATAGATACTTTTCATGAATTCAATACCTACTTCAAAGCCCCTTATCATCATGAAGTCATTTGACTTGTAAATCATGTAATAGATCATCAATAACTTGAGAATTCTTGACTTGGCAATTTATCAAACACATGTTGGGTTCATAATAGTTGTTAAAAATCATGCCATTCAAGAGCGAAATAAAATGAGTAAATTTACTACAAATAGACCCACCAACCTATAGTAAAACCCTCATGTAGAGTACCTTGAAATCCATCACAAAAGCTCATAATAGTTCATAGTTTCACACCTCAAAACATGCATAGTCTCAATAGACAAAATCAATTCATGGTATAAGCTTGAAATAGATAATCATGCATACTAAATCAATATTTCATAAAACCCTTATGTAATTTATACTCATATTCCATTATAAGAGATACCCATATGTAATACTTCTTGAAAACATGCAATTTTCATGAAAGGGGAAGGTTGGGCTCCACGAGTGAAAGGACCCAATGGATGAAATACACATACCTCAAAGTTGGGTTTTGTTGAGATGCGCTTGAAGGAATCTTGAATCTTTGATTGAATCCTTGAGTTACAAAATTAAGCTTGAAATCCTTCAGTTTGAATGTTACTTTGTAAAGTCTTGGAGAGTATTTTGAGTGATATAGAGTTGAAAAGTGACTAAGTATGAGAGATTTCACGTTTAAATTGGCATGGTGCTATAACCGCAATGCCCTTTGGCGAATGAGAAAATCCAAAGAAAATGTTCTACTAGTTCACGCCCTAGGCACTACTCAGACCATATGCGCCTCACTTAAAACACTACTTCGTGCCCCAGCATACAGGCTCTCTAGAAATCAAAAAATAGCAAAAATTATTTTTTGCTATGAGTCTTCTAAAATCTGAGTTATACCTAGTTCCAATTCAATATCCCCCCTATTCAAAAATATGAAGTCAGATTTTCGAAATCGTGCATAGATTTTTAAATATACGGATGTCAAAATTATAGGGCTTTCCAAAGCATTTGAGGGCATTTCAATATCTCCCTCTTGGAAACAATTGTCCCCGAATGTCAAACAAACATGTGTAACAGAAGCAATTATGAAGTTCCATCCTAACATGAATGCAAGAAATGCATTTAAATATTATTTTCAAAAGGTCTCAACATGAATGCCAAAAACAATCATAAGTTTGATACCATGAACATGAATGCATTCAAAATGACATGAGGGCTGAAACTTAGGACTTGAAATCATACCTGGGACTTAATTAATTATGTTAGGCTTGAATAAATTGAAAGAGGTATAGGTATTGCTTCCTCATGTCTGTTTTTGGCTCCCCAAGTGGCACTTCAGTCTTGTTGATTCCTCCAAAGGATCTTGATGGATGCTATATATTTGTTACTCAAACTTTTCACTTGTCTATCTAATGTCTTAACTAGAGACCTCTTCAAATGTCAAATTATCCTCCACAATGCCCATAACCTCCACAGGCACTATGACACTTGGGTCACCAACACATCTCCTAGACATAGACACATGGAAGACCGGATTAACCATATTCATAACCATGGGACATCCAACTCATATGCAACCTTAACAACTTTCCTCAAACTTCTAGAAGGCTCTACAAACCTTGGGCTCAATATACCTTTCTTGCCAAACAGGACCACACAAAATCATGGGTAAAACCTTCAAGTAAACCCAATCAACAATCTTAAACTCAAGTTCCATTCCCACAATGGAGTAGGACTTTTGCCTACTTTGAGCCTTCATAAATCTCTCTCTTGTCAAACTCCTCTCGTCCAAAACTATCATAACCAAATTTGGTACTAACAAGGCCATGACACCAACATCACCAAGATTCCTCCCCATAGTCTTTTCCATTCCAATGGAACCGAGATGAATAAAATAGGATGAATCATGAGCTTCTTTCAAAATAAACTCCCTCAAGTCGTCAATATTAGGCACACACAATGTACCTTGGTACCTAAGGGTACCATCTCCCTCTGGGAGAAACCTCCACTTTACCATCCTTTACCAAGACCTCAACTCTAACAAAGCGGGATCAAGGGCTTGTTTTGACTTGAATTCCTCAATTAAAGAAGATATAGAACCATCAATAACCACTACACCACCATTTTTAACCTCATTCATCCTAACCATCAACCTAGCCAACTGGTGAACTTTTCTAGCAACCTCTTTGTCACCAACATCAATATGAGCTAGGCTACCCAAGGACACTTACTTAGAGCACCGGCTATAATATTAGCCTTGTTGGAATGATAGTGTACACTTATGTCATAATCCTTAAGGAGCTCTAACCCCTTCTTTGTCTCAAGTTAATATCTTTTTGGGTGAACACATATTGGAGACTCTTACTATTAGTAAACACATTAACATGAACCCCATACAAGTAGTTATGCCAAATTTTGAAATCAAACACCATGGCCACCAATTCAAGATCATGGGTGGAATAATTCATCTCATCCAGCTTAAGTTGTCTAGAGGCATATGCTATTACCTTGCCATTTTACATCAACATATGCCCCAAACTGATCCTTGAAGAATCACAACAATCTATAAACCGCTCTAACCTTTCTGATAAGACAAAGATAGGGGCAGAGACAAGCTTATCTTTTAAGGTTTCAAAACTTTTTTCATATTCATCAATCTAATAAATATTTGCCTTCTTTTGGGTGAACTTAGTCATAGGGGAAGCAATAGAAGAGAAACCATTTTTAAACCTACAATAATAACCCACCAAACCTAAGAAAATTCGTAATACCCGATGGAGCCATATGTCTAGACCAATTCCTTATCATCTTCCTCTTATTAGGATCTACCTTAATGGCATCACCCGACACCACATGCCCTAAAATGCAACCTCTTTCAACCAAAATTCACATTTTACATATTTAGCATACAACCTCTCATCCCTCAAAATTTGCAACGCCACCCTCAAGTGATTCACATGCGCTTCCTCACTATGGGAAAAATAAAGGTATTATTAACAAAGAACATCACAAAGATATCAAAGTAGGGTTTAAAGACCCTATTCATGACATCCATGAATATAATCGGTCCATTTGTCAACCCAAAGGTCATTACCACAAACTCAAAGTGCCCACATCTAGTCCAAAAAGCTGTATTGGGAAAATAACACTCCATAACCTTCACTTGGTGGTATCTGGACCTAAGGTCAATCTTACAAAAGTCACTAGCCCCTCAAAGTTGATCAGAAAGGTTATCTATCCTTTATAGAGGTTACTTGTTCTTTATAGTGACCCTATTAAGTTGTCGATAATGCAGATTCTAAGAAAACTATCCTTTTTCTTCACAAATAACACCGATGCACTCTAATGTGACATGCTAGGTCGTATGAAACCCTTCTCTAATAAATCTCTCAATTTATCTTTCAACTCCTCTACTTCCATCAGGGCAATATGGTAAGGTGGAATGAAAATGGGTTGAGTATCAGGAAGGAGGTTTATGCAAAAGTCTATTTCTCTTTTGGAAGGAACAATAGGAAGTTCATTGGGAAAGACATCAGGAAACTCATTGACCACCGGAACTGACTCAATAGGGATGACTTTGGACTCAATATCCCTACCCCACACAAGATGGTAAAGGCAATCCTTAGAAATTAACTTTTGGGCATTAAGACAAGAAATAAATCTACCCTTGACCACCACATCATGGCTTTTCCACTCAAGGATAGACTCATTAGGGAAATGGTATTTAACCTTACAGGTTCTACAATTAATGGAAGCATAATATGCATTTAACCAACCCATCCCAAGAATGACACCAAAATCTAGCATATCTAATTCAATAAAATCACAAGGCAAGACTTTATGTAATATAAACATGGGAAAATTCCTATAGTTTATTTTAGAAACAATGGACCCACCAATAGAGGTAGACACTTCATATAGTTCACATAATAATTTGGGACTAACATGAAGCTTTTTGGCAATAAAAGGGGTAATGAAAGAAATAGTGGCACCCAAATCTATCAATGCATAAACATCATAATCAAAACCTTTAACATTCCTGTTAACCACCATGCCAAGTCTAGTGATCCCCATAGGTGTATGGTTGAGAAAGTCGACGGTCATCCCCATAATTCATAGTAACCCATGGGTAGTGCCTCGACTTGTGAACCTTTGCGCCACACTCAAAAAATTTACTCAAACTGGCCAAACAATCTCCTAGATGATAAATTCTACACTTGCTGCACCTAGAGAAGCTTGACCACCAACACCTTTCCCTTCCTTTGAGCACATGGAAAAACAACAACCCTCTGGCCCATCTTGGCACACCACAAGCATGTACCCATGTTCCTCCAACATGTGTCACTATGATTTCTCACACATTTTGGGCACTAAGGATGGGTTGTCCAATAATTGACACCGGGCTAAGCATATAGAAGCCTATTTTCAAATTAAGTCCTTTTTCTCCCTTCCTTTGAGGCAACTAGACAATCTTTTATATTCTGCCCAACACTGCCACACTTGAAACAATATTCGATGACCACCAAGCACCTTGATTAATGCTTCATGCCATACCCTTGACAAGTGGAAAAAGGGATCCTTTCTTTCGTACTTGGGAATCAATACACTAGTAGAAGAAGAGGCACCATAAACTTGGGCCCTCTTAGCTTTCTCCTACTTCCTCTTATCCATTGAAGTCTGGGGGGACCCACTTGCTTAATTATTTAAATGGTTATAACCATAGTTAATAGCCATAAGACATTATGAACCTCCATATTTGGCATGTCACCATTGGGACGTTGACCCTCAAGAGAGAGATGATTACCGTCCTGTCAACCATTCTTAATAGCTTGATACATATTCTAAAATATAATAGTTAGGGATCAATAATAAGCCTTAAGTATCATGGCTCTACCATACGACATAGATCATGAAGAAGTGAAAAATTTCATAAAACGTCTCACAGCCTCCCATTTATATTAATGGCGCACTTCACAACCATGAATAAGATTCTATTTGACATTGTGTGTTGGATTTTTAAGGAACATTAACAACCTATTGCTCTATTACTAAGATTGTCATGACCCAAGCCTAGGGCCAAGACATGATATAGCAAATGGTAACCCAAAGAGACCCCAAATAAGCCTCTTAGCATATCAATCACACATCCTTGGACAACGAAGCAAAATAGACAACAAGTGATATAGTAAAAAGGGAAGCGTGATTAAGGGAAGTCTTTAATAATCAATAAATAATAAAAGAGTCAAACGCATAGCATAAGTACTTCATATTATCAGGCTCACCTTCATAATAACAAGTGTTCAACATATTAAAGTATCCAAGCATTAAAAGTATTGTAGATAGTGTCCTCGGACTTAAGGACTCACTAATGCTTATTTTTGAAATATTGAACTATCTATGTGGAGGATGATGAAAAGGACCTTCGGTCCCTACATGGTAATATCATGTAGACATAGAGCATGTATTAGTAGGTTTTAATGTACTAAGTATATGGGATGCAATGCAACAAGACATAATCCAATATAATCAAGATGCATAATCATAAATAGTGGACATATAATCTTAATATGACATGCATGATCAATGCTCACAATAAAAGATGTTTGTAAACCATTCATCTTGCACAATATATATATATATATATGTATGTATGTATATATGTATGTATGTATGTACATATGTATATGCATATATGGGAAGTGACCGGGCATGAACCTCACAACTAAGTGTGGTCTACTTGCCAAGGCAAATCAAACATGATAACATGAACTAGATGGATCGAATAGTATAGCAATGGTAATAATCACAATACTATGGTGGCACATAATTTAGAGACTAAATTCTTTATGTAAGGATCCCTTGAATCGAGACCCCATCTTAAGCCTCAAATGGTGCTAAGTCAAATCTCACAGAATACTTGAAATAAACATAGTTTATTCATAACGTGAATAGCTTGTATGAATATGACTTGAGTAGCTCGTAAACATATTTGACCTCTAGCAGTGAGCCTAACATGAACATTAGAGTAGATGATAATCATACAAGAACCTTTGCTTTAACATGAATGTCTCATAAGAGGTAAATTTCATAAAATAAGGCTTAACTTGATACATGTAAAATCATAGATACTTTTAATAAATTCAATACATACTTGAAAGCCCTTACTCATCATGAAGTCAATTGAATTATAAATCATGTTATAGAGCATCAATAACTTGAGAATTCTTGACTTGACATTTTATCAAACACATGGTGGGTTCTTGATACTTGTTCAAAATCATGCAATTCAATAGGGAAATAAGATGAGTAAATTTAATACAAATGAACTCACCAACATGTAGTAAAACCATCATGTAGGGTACATTGAAATCCATCACAAAAATCTCATAATAGTTCATAGTTTCATAGTTCAAAACATGCATGGTCTCAATGCACAAAATCAATTCATGATATAAGCTTGAAATAGATAGTCAGGCATAGTAAATCAATATTTCATGAAACCCCAACAAAATTTATACTGATAATCCACGACAAGAGATATGTATAGGTAATACCACTTGAAAATATGCAATTTTCATGGAAAAGGAAGGTCAGGCTCCATGGGTGAAAGGACTCAATGGATGAAACCCACATACGCCAAAGTTGGGTTTTATTGAGATGAGTTTGAAGGAAACTTAAAGATTGTACTGAATCCTTTATTTCCAAATTTTAGCTTGAAATCCTTGAGTTTGAATGAAAAATTTGGTAAAGTCTTGGAGAGAGTTTTGAGAGGGTTTTGAGTGATATAGAGTTGAAAAATAACTACCTATGATAGATTTCACATTTAAATGGGCATAAGGATATGAATCCAATGGCCTTAGGTGAATACGAAAAAGCAAGGAAAATGTTATAGTAGTTCGCGCCCTAAGCCCAATGTATATTAGGCGCGCCTCACCAAAAACACTACAGCACACCCTCGGCGCGTCACAGCCTGGGCGTGCAGGCTCTTTGGAAATAAAAAATTAGCAAAAATTATTTTTTGTTACGGGTCTTTTAAATTCTGGGTTATACCTATTCCCTACTCAATTTTGCCTCCTGATCAAGAATATAAAGTTGGATTATTCAAATCATGCACAATTTTGAGGTATATGGAAATCATGATTATGGAGCTTTCTAAAGCACATGAGGGCGTTTTGCCTATTAAGTTTTGATGCTGACAAATGGAATCTAGTCCTGCTTAACAATATCAGGAGAGATAAGCAGAATCAAAGTGGGAGAAGGAAAGCTATTTGACGATACTGAATTAGAAAGGGACTAGAAAAAGGCAGAAGCTTCGAAAAGGACTCCTTTATGGAAAAGAATTGTGTGCCATACTCAAGAAATGAGTCTACATGAAATGTCTCTAGGGTTTAATATAAGTACAATCATCAACCCCAGAAGACATAAATTTTGCAAACTAAAATGGCGAGAGAATTTAAGAAAGAGCATAGGAACTTAAAAAGAGCACTCCAGCAAGATCTAAAGTTAGGTTTTCTTTGTTTAACAATCTTCATAGTATCCTTGTTTAGGGACAAATATTGTAAGAAGTTTTCTTTGAGTGATTAGTGTTTGAGAGTGGGTTTGACTCTCAATAGTTGTGGTGAAAAGTGTGAGTTGTAAGATTACATTGTTATAGTTTTGAAGTAATAAAGAGTTATTGAAATACTACTAGTGTAGGTACTAGTTGTTTCTCCCTTGAGCAAGGAGTTTTTCCATTATAAGTTGGTTTGTATCTTCATTGCTTTTAACGTGCTGTTGGGTATTGCTAACTGAACCTAGTTTATCGGTAGCATATGGGTAGTCATCTTTTCATTTATTGATGAAAAGAATATATTGATGAATATCTACATATCTTAGGTAGATCATATCCTTGAAACAATGAAAAGAGACCTGAGTCCTTGAAACCTTAGTTTAAGGAAGAAAATGACCTTGGGAGAAATATTCTTGAGAAAATTTTGGGGTTTCGAATGAATAAGAGGGAATGGGTGAATTAAGTAATGCAGAATCATTTATATGGTTTAGGAATAGCATAGAAATGATGTTGGTTGATATTAAGAAAATGGCAAATGTCTAAAATATCCTTGTATGAATAACTAATGGTACTGACCATGGTACCCTTCTAAGGTCCATGTTCTATTTCACAAATCATAAAAATCTTCATGGAAATCAGTGGCAAAATTCAAGGTTCTTGAAGTTTATTTCTATGAACTAGATCTATGGGTCATAGAAATTGCTACGGTTCATAGAATCTGTCTCATGCTTTTGAAATTCCTAACAACCAACTCTTGAAATCTCCACTCTATGGATGGGTCTATGGCTCATTATTCCTTTCATCGTCCATAAAAACCCCTTATAAATATTTACTCATAAAGTATTTCCCAGTTGTAATGGTATTCGATGGACCTTTGATATCGCTTAACTCAGCTAATCAAATGAAGTAGTGTCGATCATCATTAGGCTAATAACCCAACTCAGAGGTTAGGGTCGATCCCACAGGGAATCGTTATCTAAGGTAGAAGTGACTTGTGGGCCAAGTAATGGTAGGATTTGGGGTTGCAATATTCAAAAGCAAAGATTAGACTACACAAATTCTAATTAAAAATTTGATCAGCAAATAAAGAAGATGTCGGGATGTGCAAATATGGGAATCGAACTACCAGCTGGGTCTAAATATTTAACTGAATGAGTTGATATTAAGTGAATAGGTTAGGTTGCTTGTAAACCATTTTTTAACTATGATACACGAGTGTTTTGTATGAATCAAGTATGAAATCATGTGCAAACCATCGAGGACAAGCTTGGCCTAAGAAGTCTCAGCAAAACCTCTGATACCTTTGCCATTGAATCCATCGTTGTGGACTTCAACTTAAACCCTGGTAGGTTTTCAACCATTATATCTATTCGACAATCAAATTATTCTGACTAAGGTAACAATTAGAGATTTAGAGTAAACCCTAAGTTTGCAACCTTGAAATTATAGATTAAACATAAGAATGAATATAAATTCACTCAAATCAACTGTAAATAAGTCAAAATATCAAAGACCCAATAGATAAATCAAAAATCGATATCAATAGCATAACCCCAACATGGGGGTTTTATCCATACTGCTAGAAATTAAAGATTTGATCAAAACATAGTAGAATTAGTCATGGCTAAAAAGATTGAATAGAAATTAGTTGATCATCACCAGCCAATCTAATCTAATTTGCTTCCCAAAAGCTTCAAAACCCTATATCCCATTTATACTCTAAAAGGAAACTTCTATACACTACTCTCTAAAACATAGAAGAATTCTGATATTTTATGATATGATATGTATAATGTCCTTTCTAAATTACTTATATACTCTATGCGTATATGTGAAAGTTTATGCTACGAAATACCATTCAGGGGAAGGCTCACAATCACTGAGCACTCAACGATGCATTGAATGTGAACTTGACTGCATTCTCTGCATCTTCATAAGGCTTCCTCTTCTACAACATTAGGCGTTGACTCTTCATTTCGCTGATTCAATTTTGTAATCTTCCGAAGTATCTATCATATCACCTTTTTGTCAATGCTTTAGGACTTTAAAGTACTGCAACTTTAGTGGATCTCTAGTACAATCAGCAGTACGAAGAGCATGCTTTGCAATACTAAATCTTATCATCTTCTTGACTTGATCTAGAACCTTGGTTGCTGCAATGGTAGGTTATATCTACGAGTGTTAGGTAAATCGCTGAGTGTGTTGGTGATACCAATTTTCTCCATGTTTTGCTCCCTTTCAAAGATTTTACCAAGTATAGTCCATTTGTGCATGTTTAATCCTATTTCTTGTCTTTGCACTTTTGCTCCCTTTCAAAGATCTTATGACTAATTATACACTAGCTAAAGTTATATTTGTAACCACAACTTAGTGGATAGTGGCATGGGTGAGATTTCCATTAGTTGAAGTATGAATCATTAGTATGTATGTCACCTATGAGTTGTGGCCTGACCTCTACATGAGATTTACATCATGATTATATTTCTCTGAAAATATAGCAATGACCTTTTTTTGTGCTTTCAGAAATCAGATAATCTGTTTTACTTAATTTAGCTTGTTCATTGCTTATTACGATTTCACTTATTTTGATTTATGTAACAGTATTGCATATTCCTCATACTAAGTACATTCTATAGTGTTGACTGCATACTTTTTTGTCTATATTATTTTATAATATATAGATGCTCCATATTAGGTTTGCAGTTAGTATTAGCCCAATCAATTGTCTGTGTTAGTTAATCCTGATTCATCGACGATAAATTTTTCTTTTATTCACTTTATGCTTATATTTCAATTTTCAGACTTTAGAGTTAAGCTAGGGGCTTGTCCTAATGACTCGACTATGGCTTGTAGAGGCTTTCAAACATGCATCTAGATATTATGCTTTGTTTAAGTTGCCAGATTTCCTTTACTTTTATGCTATATGATATTGACACTGTTTTATACTTTACTTCCACTCATGATTATTTTAACTTCTGTATGCTTTCATTGTGCTATACGGTTCACTGGAGTCCCTTGGAATTTTGAGTACAATGTTCATACATATGGTTAGTCTTAGGTCGTGACACATATCCTACTCTATCGTTTCATTCGAAATTCCCTAGCCCTTGACTACCTTGACTCTACAACTTTTTATCAAAAATTTTTCAAATCACTTTAACAGACATACATAGTCCCAAAAAATAAATTATGCACAAGATCTTTGGTCTTCAACCCAATGATGATTATGATTATGCATGTTATTTTTACTGGGTATTCAAAAATCGCTGAGCAGACCTTAGAATAGAGCGAACCTATTAGTAGAGGCATGTGATGTTTAGTAGAAATTCCTTTATCATAGAACTACTTGACATCATAGGATGAGAAGTGTTCCCTATTAGTTGTAGATTGACTGTTTAGTATATCACCCATTACTAGAGGCTTGACTTAGCTAATAGACCCATCTAGGCTTATAAATATGGTTTCACCTTGGCAGGTGAGACAGACTCTTTTCAGTGTGGGAGCAGTAAACTAGACTTCATGTTATAGGTCACATTATGCATGTCGGTTAAAGGTACTTCCAACAAAAGACTTACATCATGATAATGTTTTTAGAAATATTGCATTGACCTTATTATTTGTTTTCAGAAATTAGATTATTAGTTTTACTTCTTGGTTAGATTGGTCATTACATTATTACATTTATAGAATCATTATGATTTATGTTATGTTATTGCATATTCCTCATACTCAGTATATTCTATAGTACTAGCCGCACACTTTTTTGCCTATATTATCCTATAATATTGGTAAAGGTTCTCCATTTTACATTTATAGTTAGTATTATCCTTATTAACATTCTTTATTGGTTTCCGCATAGTTCCATGATAGGCTTACTGTCACGACCTGGGCATACATCTAGTTGCAACACGCTACAGAGAATCATGAGGGATCCTAAGCTAATCGCATAACATGCATAATCATACTGAATGAAGGAAAAATTATAATACAGAAGTGGATAGAGTAGTCTCAATAGTCTAATATCATAGAACAGAAGGTTAAATCCAAAATGACAACATATGATCAATATCTCATCATATATCCGAAAGGCTTTATCATAAAGATGTGACTACGACATACTCTAACTCACAAAATAATGTAATGTCGAAGTCAAGAAAAGTTTGATGTAGGTATAGAAGTACTTCTTAGGAACATGAAGACTTACTTATCCGATGTCTAAAAAATGTTGTTGTACTGACCTCAGGGTTCACTAACTCTAATGCTGACCCCAGGGCTCTAATAATGACCCCAATGCTGGCATGAGTAACTTCATTTCTTGAATATCAAGGTTGGTGGTAAAAGAGTGCAAAATTGTCCTGATAATTAAAGAGATTGACATTTGTCAATTGATAACCTATCCTGTGGAAAAATAGCTCGAGGCCAGGATGATAAAAGGAGGAGTAGATCAGGGAGAGTGCTTGGCAGACAAAGAGCACAAACTAATGGTGGTAGTTATTCTCATCAGAGGTCTAGTGGTGGTGGTTGTCAATTCCATTGGGATTTTTTAGGCCTAACCCCATTTATTGCTAGTGCCCTGGTCTGCATGTTTAGCAAATATGGTCTAGCCTTAGAGTGGTGCTTCTAGTGGACTGTCTTTCCCTTGTGTCAAAAGTATGGGAGGAGTCACTTAGGAGATTGCTTGGCCAGCTTTGGTGTTTTTTTTGTGGTAACCCTATCTATTGGTTGAGAGATTGCCTTCCATAGGTTGGTAGGGGTAGAGATATTTATCGTCAAATCAGTCTAGTTCTTCTACAGGTCTCCCGACTCACCGGGGTGCTTCTTCTAGTTCTAGTGGTAGCTAGCACTAAAAAAAGTTTCTATGCTCTTCAGACTTTAAAGGATTAAGAGTTTTCTCCCATTGAGGTCACAAGTGTGTTATGAGTCTGCCATCTTGATGTTTATGCCTTGCTAGATCCGAGAGAAAACTTCTCATTTATGACTCCTTCTGTTGCTATTAGACTTAGTGGAAGTCTTGAAATCTTTCAGAGCCCTTCCTAGTCTTTACTCTCGATAGTGATTCCATCTTAGTCATATAGGTATATAAACTTACCTAGTTTTGGTCATTCAGAAAATCACTATAACTGATTTAGTGGAGCTTGATATGCTTGACTTTGATGTCATTTCTGGCATGGATTGATTATAGTCGTCTTTTGCTTTGGTTGACTGCCAGACTTGAGTTGTACATTTTAGTTTTCTAATGAGCCGGTCATTGAATCGAAGGATAGTACTATAATGCTTATAGTTTGATTCCTTTCTTACCATGAGGCAAGAAAGATAATTTCTAAGGATTGTATCTCTCATCTAGTTTGATTTATGGATTCTAGTGTCTAGACTGCGACTTTGAGTCAGTGCTTGTTGTGAAGGAGTTCGCCGATGACCTTTCTGGTATGCCTCCTTAAAGGGAAGTTAATTTTTCATAAATACTCAGTTTATCTTGATTGTTCCCTAAATGGCTCCATTTAACATTTTCTATGGTAGGGACAGATCTCATAGTAGGTGGTGTGCAGTTGGTAAAGTCTCTTTAATAAGGCTCAAGTTAATCATGAGGCCATCGAGAAAGTTTGACTCATTAGAGAAAGGTTGAAACTGTTGAAAGTTGACAAAAGTCTTATTTGGATATGAGAAGAAGGAAATCTGAATTTAAAGTTTGATGATTGGGTTTACATGAAGATTTTACCCATAAAGAGTGTAATGTGTTTTGGTAAAGAAAAAAGGAAACTTAGTCCCCATTATATAGGCCTATATTAGATTTGGAGGTATTTTAGTAAGGTAGCTTATGAGTTGGATTTGTTTTTAGAGTCGGCATCATTGCATCCACTATCTCGTGTTTCCTTGTTGAAAAGTTTTATTGGTGATCCTACTTTAATTGTTCCATAAGATAGTGTGGGTGTGAAGGAACAACTATCTTATAAAGATGTTATGTTTGAGATTCAAGATTGCCAAGTTCAAAAGTTGAGAAATGAAGAAGTCTCTTTAGTTAAAGCTTTAGGGAGGAATTAGTCAATCAAGCATACTACTTGGGAGGCCGAGATGATTTGATGTACGGTCATCCTTCTTTACCTCCACTTCTTTTAGTTTGAGGTATTAAATTCTCCTCTGAAGACTTTCAAAACTCAAGCGTTTTAGCTGTTCTCATGACTACTTAGCATGCATGCTCATGAAATAAGTTTACAAGTTCATGTGTTAGCTTCGAGTCAATTACTCCTTTGTTTTATGCATTTAGATATGATTTGCATTTGTGATGGGCTATTAGATCTTTCTGCTATTCTATTATCATTCAAGGATGAAAAATCCAAAGAGGGAGATATTCTGAAGGTGCAAGGTTGGGCCAAAAAGAAACCTACTAGTGCGGAGGTTCTACGGTAATTGTTCATGCCCATGAATAGTTCCATAGCCCGTAGCGGTGACCAAACTACCTGTAAAGATTCTTATGGACCATAAAAGGGCCCATGAATCTGACCACCTTAGAACCCAGAAATCTCAACTTTCACAACCTAGTTGTATAGCACGTGTACAGCTGTACAGACCATATTTTCCCAGTATAAGTCAGCCTTCAAGAAACAAGATCCCCTAATCCTATTAACCCTTGTAGAATTTGGAGGAATTTTGTAAAAGGTGTACCTTCAATAGCTTAATCCCCCAGTTCTTGAGAATGAAATTTGTGCATAGTGGACATAACATTATTCTTTTGAACCTTCCAACTGTGAAAAATAAGCCCAATTGTGTACCTATATGGACCTGGTGCTTTATCTTTTTCATATGCCTTGAGAACATACAAAACTTCTTTGTCCTCAAAAGGTTTTTGCAATTCATGTTGGTCCTCTGGTACATATTAGAAAGTGTCCTCCATTTCTCATTTTCAGAGTAGAGCTTCTGATTAAAGTTAATGATCTCCCTTTTAATGTTCTCTCCATCCACAACATTTTCTCCTCCTACCATAAGATGATCAATGTTATTGTTCATCCTGCAGAGCATTTTCAATAGTCTAGAAGAACTTTGTGATTTTGTCACTCTATTTAATCCATAGTCTTCTTGATCTTTGTCTCCATTATATCTCCTCCTCTTGGAATAATCTTCAAATTTAATGAATAAATTTGCTTTTTGAGTGGCCTCTTCTTCTCTTAAAGATCTATTTTGTTGAATATTGCCAATCTATTAAATTTTGCATACAATCAGATCTGTATTCTTTTCCAAATCTTTGTAGTTACTTGCAATCCACTGTGTTAATTTTAGTCTTAAAATCTTTTAACTTTCTCATTGAAGCATGAAGTTTTCCTCCAACATCCTTCAAACTTGAAATGAGACATTTTGTGTTGCCAACTGTTACTCCGAAGCAGAATTGGTACGTGATCTGAACATATTCAGCAGAGTATACGAACCTTTCCTCATTGCAATTTAGTGCATATACCTCTGTCATATGCCAAATAAAATCATTTTTTGTTGACTTGAATGTACAAGTCTAAGTGTAAGCACCAACTTCCACTACATTTCCTCTCTAAATCATGCTATCCCATAGTATTGAAATACCTCCTATAGTTCTACTTGTCTTCAGTTACCCATACTTGACTCCCTTATTTCCCACCTACTTTATTATTCCCTAGTATACCCTTCAAGTTTAGTTTCCTATAAACATAGGACAGATGCTTCCAATTTTTGAGCTGAAATATTGATCACTGTAGCAACCCCAAAAAGTGCCCAAAGATGTTCCTCAGAAATTTTCAAAATTATAATTTCCACATATCTCAAAATCCATGTGTTATTTCAAAACTCCAACATTGTATTCTTATTCAGGGTTCAAATTGACTAGAAAATGGGTCTCATCTCGATTTTAGAGCGAATAATTCACAGTTTTGATTTTTCAAGATTGCAAAATATAGGTGGGCATTCACGCCACTAGCACAACGCGCCAAGTGGCACCCTTGTGTAATTTTGGCATACTGTTATCCTTGTATTTTCCAAGGCTTTTGGGTCTTAGGCCTAAACTTTCCTATGCATGAAAATACCTTAACCTTATTTCACTCTAATATCAATCAAGTCATTACCCAAATACTTCCCCAAACATGTAGACAATATTTCATCTCATAAATTCAAGTGTCAAACTCATCTAGATCTTAAGGTTCTCATTCAAGCTTCAAGTCTCCATCTCCAATCTTCTTCAAGGATACTCCAAAAGTTAAGGTATATGGTTTTCTTTTATGAGTTCCTTTCAACCATGATTCTCAAGCTTCCTTTTACCTAAAATTGTATGATCTAAAGTTGATTTACTCATGGGTCTTATGTATTATGATTTCACTGCACATTATGTTGGGGGTTCATGAAAGTATGGTTGTTTTATCATGTTTTGAGTCATGAATCTAAGGTCTATTATGAGATTTGATGAAGGGTTTAGATGTATTGTTTTATCATTTTTTGAGCTATGAATCTAAGTTCTATTATGAGATTTGATGAAGGGTTTAGATGTATATTGCTATTAATCAAAGGTCTATTGTGAGATTTGATGAAGAGTTTTGATGTATATAGCTTGAAGGTGTTGCTAACTATCTGTTGATAATTTTACAATGAATTTTCTTGGATGATTTCACTCTTGAATTGCATTGATTTACACTAGCATTACACACCTACCAAGTGTTTGATAAATTATCCAATTATGATTTTCTTGAGGAATTGAAGGTTCAATGCATGTTGTTTCAGTTAAGTGAGTATATGATGATGAAAGGAATGTATATATGCATGATTAAATCATGTAAATAACCTATGGTATTGCAAGCAAATTGTTGGTCTCTCATGCTGTTATGTTTTTGGGAATCATTGATGAGTAGTTAACTCCTTATGCTAAGGTTTATGCTTTTTCTGAATTGTGAATCCTACTAGAAGGGGTTGTGAACTATGTTTTATACTTTACCCTCTATTACAAGGCCAATTTCTACATGTAGGGGTTATGAGCTATGTTGTCCTCCTTACCTTCATATAGGGGTTATGAAATATGTTGTACTCCTTACCCTTGAGTATGATTTGGGGTTATACAAAGTACTCACATGTATGGGTTATGATCTATGCTACCTTCCACCTACATGTGCTATTCACTTAGTCATATTTACATGTAGGGTTATGAAATATGATATAGTCCTTAGCCTAGTGTATGATTTGATGTTATGTAATGTACTTATATGAAAGAGTTATGAATTATGTGATACACCTCACCATCATATACAATGTAAGGCTATGCATTGTCTCATGCTCATATGTAGGGATTATGATCTATGCTGCCTTTCTGTCATATGCTATACAATATCTTATGTACTGCCAATTACATACTAGAAAGAGTTATGAATCATGCGATATTCCGCACCCTCTAGTACAAGGTGTTTGGATGATCTAAGTATATCTCCTTATTATGTTAAACAAGTTATGCAAGTATGATTATTTTCAAGCATATATTACATCAAGCATTGCTCATCCTTGCCATGTTGCTAAGATAATATCTTTTGCTATAATTATCTATTTTGATTATATTTCCTATCTCTTGTTCCATTTCATCCAACATATATAGTATATTCTAATTTACTAACACCTACTCTATGCGTGCATGATATTACCATGTAGGGACCGGTGCTAAGCTTGAGCATCTCCATCTATGTGGCTAGTACAAATTCACTCAAGCTTTTTGGTGACTCCTCCATTCTGGGGATGTTGCATATGATCTCTTACTATGTTCTAAACTACCTTTCTATATAAAAATCTTGACTACAAGGGTGTATCCGGTTACTTGTCTTGGCCCTCTCTCTTATCCATGTATTAGAGGTATTGTTGGACATGTCATATGTAATGTTATGATTATTGACTCTTATTATTTATGATATGAAAGATGTCTCTTAGCCCGGTTATTCGTATTTATACTCATTAATGCTATTTTGTTGCTTCTGCAACCAAGGATACATAATGATGTGGTAAGAGGCTTACTCGGGGTCCCTTCGAGTTCTCGTTACCTCGTGTCATGTCTAGGCCCTAGGCTTAGGCCGTGACAAACTTTATACCAGAGAATGAGGTAGTTACATCCTCATAGTACAACATGCCGTGTTGATTAGAGTCTTATTTGTCACGACCTAAGACTAGGGCCTGCACGTGACACGATGAATGGGGAACCTAAAGGGACCCTAAATAAGCCTCTTAGCATATTCTCACACATTCTTGGTTGCAGAAGCATACAAAAGACTTATACAAATAAAAGTAAGGGAAACAGGACTAAAGAGGGTAAGTTGCATAATCATAGAAGTCAAAAGTCAAGAGTCAAGCTCATATATAGTACACACCTTGTCCAACATACACCTCTAAAACATAGAATTAGAGGGGGCCAAGACAAGCTACCAGGCTTACCCTTATATTCAAATATAACATAAGATAGTATCTTAAATCATAAATTATAGGGAAAGACATAAATCAAAGTCCCTAAAATGGCGTACTCACCAACAACTTGGAATAACACCATCTAGCCACGCGGCGAGGAAGAGGATGATCAACTCGGGCACCAATTCCTACATGATAATATCATGTAAGCATGAGTATACATTAGTACATTTGAATGTACTAAGTATGTGGAATATAATGCAATAATATACAAGCTTCATAATTGAAATGCATATGTTAGACAATAGGCATAGTATAGCAATACGACAT
>JAOTQJ010191175.1:4817-21484 GCA_025642045.1 Solanum sejunctum
TTGCCAAATGAATTGCCAAATGAACCATAATATCAAAGAACGTCGGCAGAAACACACGTTCTAATTTACATAATGTCATTCGTAGGCTTTTATCTAGCTGATCTAACTTCTCCACATATAGCTCTTTAGAGCGTAAATCACTAAAGAATAGCGACAATGCAATTAATAGATCATGTGCATCTTTTTGAAAAATACCTTTCATGACGAGTGGTATAATACACTAAAAAAGAACATGCTGATCATGACTTTTAAGCCCAATAATGTAAGATTCCTTGATACAACGACTGATATTAGAAGCGTAAGCATCAGGATACTTAACTTCTTTGATGATCTGACAAAATTGAATTTTTTCATCTTTAGACATTGTATAACTATCTAGAGGAAGTATATATTTTTCCCCACTTTTTATAGGATGGAGGGACTTTTTGATCTTCATTTCTTGCTAGTCCAATCGAGATTTCAGTGTATCCTTTGTTTTTCCTTCAATATCTAACAATGTTCCTAGCACACTTTCACTAATATTCTTTTCAATACGCATTACATCCAAATTATGTCTCAAAAATAAAGTCTTCCAATATGGGAGTTCAAAAAATATACTTTTCCTTTTCCAATTATCACATCTTTCAATGTGTTATTTTCTTTTTTGTTTTGTATTACCACTGGATGACCTTTCTGAAGAGGTGTTAAGTTGTACAAGCACATCTTCACCACTCAAAGCTTGTGGTGCAAGTCTCTCTTCCTTTGTGTTATCAACAAAACTTTTATTTTGACGATAAGGATGATCCATCTCCAAGAACCTATGATGACCCATGTAGCATTGCTTTCTACCATGTTTCAAGTAAACAGAACAAGTATGCACATGACAAACTGAACAAGTTAATTTACCTTTGATGCTCCAACCAGATAAAATAACATATGCAGAAAAATCATTAATTGTCCACAATAAAGAAGCACGTAATTGAAAATTTTATTGCATAAAAGCATCATCTGTCTCAATTCCATCCCCCCTATAAGATTTTCAAATCAGCAATCAAAGTTTGGAGATACACATCAATATCCATACCAGGACCTTTTGGTCCAAGAATAAGTAAAGACAATAAAAGATTAGATTGTTTCATACATAGCCATGGAGGAAGATTATATGGGATCAAGATAACTGGCCACATGCTATATGAATTACTCATTGAACCAAAAGAATTAAAACCATCAGAAGCAAGTCTAAGTCTCACACTACAAGGATCTGAAGCAAAACTTGGATATTTTTCATCAAAATTTTTCCATGCTAATGACTCAGCTAGATGTCGTAACACTCCATCATCAACTCTTTATTCTTATGACACCTCATTTCTTCTGCAATTCCTTTTATCATAAACAATAATTGTAATCTAGGT
Source organism: Solanum sejunctum (assembly GCA_025642045.1). NCBI lineage: Eukaryota > Viridiplantae > Streptophyta > Magnoliopsida > Solanales > Solanaceae > Solanum > Solanum sejunctum. The sequence goes on from JAOTQJ010191175.1 coordinate 6,209, forward strand.
ATAATTGGAAAATGTCTAAGAACCTTTCTAGAAATTCCTTTCTTTTTATTATTCAAATTACCTGAAGCAGCCTCAATATTAGCATCATCTCCTTTTCTAATTGTCCATCTTTTTCAACCACATTTAGGACATTGTTCAAGATCCTCATATTCCTTTCTATATAAGATGCAATTATTAACACATGTATCTATCTTCACATAATCTAAACCTAAATCTTTTATTATGTTTTGAACTTTATAAATAGAATTTGGGAGCACATTTTCTTTAGGTAAAGCATCACTCAATAATTTAGCAAAGAGTCAAATGAAGTATTACTCCATCCATACATAAACTTCATTTGAAAAAGACGTACTATAAAAGAGAGCTTGGAGAACTTTTCACAATTTGGATGCAATCGGATTTCTGCATCCTTCAATAACTTATAGAATCTCTTAGTTTCTTGATTAGGTTCTTCGTGTCCTAACTCGGTTGTTTTATCAATGTCATAATTGTTATTAGGAACACCATGATATATATTATGCAACATTTCAAAAATGGGAGCATCATCATTTTCTAAATTTGAATTTTTGCTAGTATTAAATTCATAATCTGAAGATAAATCTGGCTCACCATGATGAATCCACTTCTTATAAGTTTGATTTTTCCCCACCTACATAAATCTGTTCTCACTTCATCTCATGTTTTCTAGAGTACATTATTATATTTTACACATGGACATTAAATTCTCTCACCAACCTCAAGATTAGAGAATGCAAAATTCAAAAATTATTCCATACCATTTAAGTATTGTGGTAACACCCTATTTCCTATAAGAGTCCAACTTTTATCCATTATATATTTACCTACAAGAAATTTGAAAAATCAACAAAAATAACATTATATAATTTTTTTTACCAAAAATAAAAATAATATTATAAAATCACTTCATATTATAAGAATTTAATACAAGGATGAATACGTGTTATTAATACCAACACTTCTTTTCTCTATGTTTACGTCTACGTCTATATCTCCTAAAATCATTCATAAACAACCTTTCATACAAAAGAGTATAAAAAACGATAAGATTAGGATAGCTAGAAAATTTGAATTCAAAGTTACATGTGATATAATAATTATGCCTATGCTACACCTGATACTAATATATAAAGAGTACATATAGATTTTACATTGCCAACTAGTATCCGAAATCGCAAGCTGAAAATGTTGAAGTAAAGAATAATTAATTTGTTTTCATTTTTTAGAAAAAGACTATTACAAAGGACTAAGAACATTTCATAAAATATTCATTAAAGTATTTGAGGAGAACTAAAATATTTCTATCAAGATGCCAAAGTAAAGCTCACAATCAACACTTCACAACGTCATATTACTATTTGGTAGTAACCATTCTCAGACTATCCAGTGAGGCTTGGAAATCAATACAACACTTATGAATCCATAAACTAACAAAAGAAAAGATTTAATCTGTCAACAACTATATAAATAGTACAGTCATAGCCAAGATATTAACATCAAGAAAATGAGTCTCAACATTCATGATGAAATTTCTAAGTTAACAGAGAGAGAATCAACAGGTTAAGTAATAATTCAATGTCAGAGAACTATCACAACATTGAATCAATAAGAAACGGAAGCTACAATATATTTCACTCTCCAATTATTATCTAAAAATACAGTAAATACCAACCCTAGATGACATTACAAATAGTAATCACTCAGCCAAAATCCAAAGTAACTTATTTTCTTGAAGAAGTCTTTAAATGACAAAATGTGACTTGAAGTATAATCTTTTGGTTCAGTTTGATGTGTATAACCTTTTTATTCAGTTTGACGCGATATTTGAAATTACAAGACACAGACTACGGATTTTGGTTCGGTTCATGACCTAGTAGAACAGCAGAAGACATTCTCTTAGACTTTACTGCTAAGAAATCTGACATGACATTGAAAGTTTCAAAAAAGGCAATAGAAAAATAAACTCCAAGGCTCTAATCACAAAGGAAATGCCAACAGAGTAAGGTATGGCAAAAGTGAAAAAAAATCCAGGGGAGATTAAGGAACAATCACAAATCAACATTGAAAGTTTAGATTCTTTTTAAAATTTCATCTAGAACTTGAAAAGCATAGTTGTTATTCATAGAAGCATAGTTATAGTAATAGTTGTTGATGCTAGATGACAATGAAAAGAAAGGAGAAGTTAAAAAGGAAAAATCTTATCAGTTGAACAGTTTAATGCTTTCAAGACGAAATAAGGCATAAATGGACCCAGTACAAATAGGTCTGGTTCTAAAACTTTTGATAACTATTTAGATAATGAACTTGCTGTGTGTATGTCGATAGATGTTCCTGATTTAGATTTTCACAATTTTGATGGTGATCGAATAGAAAGTAATTTTGAACCAAACTAGGTCTGGCTGCATATGATGACAGTGATGGGATGCCTCGATATTATGCCATGATTCTTCAGGTGGTGTCTCTAAAACCTTTCAAGTCTAGAATTTGTTGGTTAAATATAAATAACAGAGGAACAGGTTCATTAAACTCTATTAGGAGGGAACAATGAGAGTTTTTTTAAGAGAAAACAGGGGAGAGAGTATTCAGAATGAGTCACAAGAAAATTCTGAAACAATCCCAAAAAGTGCCTGGAATCATAATTTCCATATATCTAAAAATCTGTGCATTATTTCAAAAATCTGACCTGATATTCTTGATCAGGGGTTCAAATTGAATGGGAAATGGGTCTAACCCTGATTTTAGAGCAATTATATCACAATTTGAAAATCACAAAATGTGATGTTTCAGTGAGCTCTGCACGATGCAGCCAAGGTGCGCTAGAGTGTTTTTTGGCAGCCAGTTTTTAATCTCGGTCCAAGACTTTTAAGTCTTGGTCCTAAGTGTTTCAATATGTGAAAATACTTATACTTAGCCATATTTCACTCTCATATCGTTCAACACATTCCCCAATACTCACTCAAAATATTTAGACAAATATTTCACTCCAAAATCAAGTCCCAAAACCTCTTCCAGATCCTAAGGATTTCACTCAAGCTTCAAGTCTCCATTTTAATCTTCACTAAGGAATTCTCCGAAGTTAAAGTACGTAGGTTTTCAACCATTGGGTGCTTTCACCCATGGTGCCCAAGCTTTCTTTTTACTTAAAATGCATGCTTCTAAGTTGATTTTACATATGGGTTTTCTAGTATAAACTTGATTATGACCAATGTTAAAGCTTCATTAAATTGTGATTGTTTCGCCATGTTTTGAGTTATGAATCTAAGATCTATTGTGAGATTTGATGAAGTATTTTTATGTATATTGCTTAATGGTGTTACCAATTATTGATTGATGGTTTTACAATGGATTTCTTGCATGATTTCATCCCTAATTTACATAGATTTATACTAGCACTGTACACCTACCAAGTATTTAATAAAATGTCCAGTTATATTTTCTTAAGGAATTAAATGTCCAATGCATGTGTTATGAGTTGACTGACTATATAATTATGAAAGGAACATACATGTATGATATTTTCTATATATTGTTTGAACTTGACCATGCCCGACTCAAGGAAACAAGAGCCCGGGTAACCATGTCAAGGTTTTTCACCTTGATAGTCAATCAAGAGGATAGTTCCTTGATAACCAGGTTAAGGGATTAGTATCTCAATCATTAGGGATAGTAGGAAAAACGACTCAAAAATGTGCCCAAAAATGTACCTCAGAAGTGTCAGAAATCATAATTTCCATATATCTCACAATTCATGCTTAATATCAAAAATCCAACTTTATATTCTTGTTCAGGGGATCATTTTGATTGAAAAATGGGTCTAACCTCAATTTTAGATCAAACGATTAGCAATTCCAAATTTCCAATATTTTGATTTCTAGAACCAATTCGCGATAGTGCTGCAATGCGCAGTCGTCACGGGCCAGTGTAAATCTGTCCTTCGCGATAGGTCCACATCGTTTACCACATGCGAACATGTGTAAATTCTGCCCAATTATTTTTCTTACAATCCAAGGTTTTTAAGTCTTAGGCCTAACTGTCCCCAAATGTGAAAACACCCATACTTAATCATTTTTTTTACCTCATTTCATTCTAAATATTCCCTAATACTCGCTCAAACACTTAGCGAAATCTTTCACTCCTAAGTTCAAGTCTTAAACTCTCATCCGGAACTAAGGATTTCCTTCAAGGTTCTTCTTCAAAGCTTCAAGTCTCCATGTCCAATCTTTACCAAGTTCATATCCAAAGCTAAATTACTTTCATGGGTTCCTGTCACCCATGATACCCAAGCTATTTTTACTCAAAATTGCATGATTTAAAGTTGATTTATTCATGGGTCTTATTTATTATGAAAATTACTGAACACTATGTTGGGTTTATGAAATTATGACTGTTTTGCTATGTTTGGAGCTATGAAGCAAGGGTCTATTATGGGAATTTATGAAGGGTTTTCATGTATATTGTCTGAGGGTGTTACCAAACATCTAGTGATGGCTTTATACTGATTTTTCCAGCATGATTTTACTCTTGAATTATATTATTTTACACTAGTATTGCACACCCTCTAAGTGTTTGATAAAATGTCCAATTGTGAATTCTTGAGGAATTGAAAGTTCAATGTATGTTTTATGAGATGAAATAATGATAGAATAATGATGAAAAGATATATATATATATATATATATATATATATGTGTGTGTGTGTGTGTGTGTGTGTGTGTGATGATAAAAAGTGTGTGTGTGTGTGTGTATGTGTGTATATATATATGATACTATCTCTATATGGTGTTAGGGATGACCAAGCCTAGCTCGGGGGTTTGTAGTCTAGGGCAACCTATCAAGGGGTTGGTACCTTGGTCTCCTTGCTCAAGGGGTTATAAGGCATGGGTAACCTTGTTGGGGGATGGTACCCATCAAACTTGATGGGGGGTTTGTACTTTGTCAACCTCGATGGAGGGTTAGTACTCCATCAACCTCGGTGGGGGGGTTTGTACTCTATAAACCTCATGAATGGGTTAGTACCTCATGCGCCTATCCAAGGGGGTGGTAGGCCTTGGCTTGTACTCCTTACACTCATATTATGATTTATATAAGCATGGTTTTACTTCAAGGATCATTCTTACATATCATATTACTAGTATGCTAGTCATTGCTTATGATTATGCATTTTGCCTATGATGTCTATCTCTTGTTACATTGCACCCTACATACTTAGTACATATAAGCGTACTAACGCATACTCTATGGCTACATAATATCACCATGCAGGAACCAGTGCACCGCTTGATTATCGTCCTCTTTCACGTGGCTAGTATAACTTCTATCAAGCTTGTTGGTGAGTCCTCCATTCCTAGGATGTTACTAATGATCTCTTGCTATCTATTATGACTTTCTCTTTGACTTATGTATTGAATATAAGGGTGAGCGCAGTTGCTTTGTCTTCACCCCCGCTCTTATCTATATAGTAGAGATGTTGTTGGACTTGTCATGTATCTATGCTATGAGCTTGACTCTATTGACTTTTGATGTTTATGATATGAGATTTTATCCTTAGTATTAAATACTCTTTTTTATGCTTATCTGTTATTATCATTCTAATTGCTTTTGATATGCTACGAGGCTTGTCTGGGGTTCCTTTGGTTTCCCCATTCGCTGATCATGTCTAGGCCCTAGGCTTAGTTTGTGACAAAAGTGGTATCAGAGCACTAGGTTGTTAGATCCTCGGAGTCTAACACACCGCGTTGATCAAAGTGTTATTCATGGTTGTGTTGTGCACCATAACTATGAGTAGGAGGCTATGAGATGTTTTAGGAAATGTTTTCCTTCTTCATGTTCTAACTCATGCTATAGAGTTGAGGTAAGTTTTTCGCCTAACAATTGTTCTTTGTTATTCTAGTTCATGCCTAATCCGCACACCCGAGGAGCAACCGGCCAATGGAGAACTTAGGGATACTCTCACCTTGCTTGCACAAGTTGTGGCGAATCAAGCCAACCTAGGGGCCCAAGCCCCTCGTGCTCATACATTGGCCTCTCCGGTGAGAGATTTCATGAGAATGAAACCCCTAGAATTTCATGGGTCAAAAGTGAGTGAGGACCCCTAAGATTTCATTGATGAGGTCTATAAAACTTTATCCATCATAGGTGTTGGGTTGAATGAAAAGGCAAAGTTGGTGGTGTACCAGCTCAAAGGGGTAGCTCAAATATGGTATAATCAATCGAAGGAAGAGAAAGGGGTTGGCTATGTGGTGTTATGGGAGGAGTTCTAAATGGCTTTCTTTAAGTGTTTTCCCTCTTGAGATTAGGGAGGCTAAGTTGGTGGAATTTATGAATTTGAGACAATGGTCCATGAGTGTGAGGGAGTATGCCCTCAAATTTACCCCACTTTCAAAATATGCTCCACATTTGGTGGCTGACTCAAGATCGAGGATGAACAAATTTGTGATGGGTGTTTTAAACTTTATTAGTGAAGAATATTGGTCTGCCATGTTGATTAATGACATGGACTTGTCATGGTTGATGACTTACACCGAGCAAATGGAAGAGTAGAAATTGAGGAAGAGAAGGGGGCATGAGGCCAAGAGGGCCCATTTTGAGGATAAGTTCCAAAGGAGTGGCTGGTTCCATCAAATCCAAAGGCTTGCTCATGCATTTGATAAGAGGGTTGCAAACGATCTTTCGAGAGCCCAAGGTGTTAGAGGTGTGGCTCCTATTAATGTGTGTCTGAAGTGTGTTAAGGGTCATAGTGACCCATGTTTGAAGAATACTGATGCCTGTTATGTTTGTGGGTAGTTGGGGCATAAGGTTATAGATTGCCCTCGAAATCGTAACAAGGCCAAAGAGGTTCATCCACAAGGTGCTAATGCAGTTCCATTGGGGAGAGGTGGCTAATAAGATGGTGCCCCAAGGCACAATCGGTTCTATGCATGGCATGTGAGGCAAAGGGTTGATAAAGCCCTAATATTATTACCATTATGTTGAAAATCTTTGACTTTGATGTGTATGCATTGATTGATTTGGGTGCCACCCTTTCTTTTGTTACCCCCTTTGTTGCCCAAAAGTTTCTGTTGACCCCGAGTTGTTGCATGAGTCATATGAGGTGTCTACTCCTATCGTTGCAGCTATTATGGCTTGGAAAGTTTATAGAAGTTGTCCTATTTACATTTTGCATAAATGTTTGTCTTGCGATCCTATTGAGTTAGACATGGTGGATTTTGATGTCATTCTTGAGACGGATTGGTTGTATGCCTACTATGCTTCTATTGATTGTAGAACCTTTAGGGTCAAGTTCTAATTTTTAAATGAGTCTGTCCTTGAGTGGGAAAGTCAAGGTGTGATGGTCAAGGATAGATTCATCTCTTGCACTAAAGCCTATAAGTTGATCTCTAAAAGGTGTCTTACCGTAGGACCATCTCCCTGATACTATACCCATCTCTATTCCCTCTTACCGTATGGCCTCAGCGGTGTTGAAGGAGTTGAAGGAACAATTAAGGGACTTGTTGGAGAAGGGATTTCTTAGACTTATCCTATCACCTTGGGGTGCGCCAGTGTTGTTTGTGAAAAAGAAAGATGGGTCCCTTAGGATATGTATTGACCACCGGCAACTCAATAGGATCACCATCAAGAATAGGTATCCTCTTCCAAGGATTAATGACTATTTTGACCAATTGCAAGGGGCTAGCCATTTCTCTAAGATTAATCTTCAGTCTTGGTATCATCAAGTGAAGGTGATGGAGTGCGATATTCCCAGTATGGCCCTCTAGACTAGATATGGGCATTATGAGTTTATTGTGATGTCCTTTGGGTTGACTAATGCACCGACCATCTTCATGGACCTAATAAATAGGGTCATCAAACCCTACCTTGATTCCTTTGTTGTGGTCTTCGTTGATGACATTTTGATCTATTCTCATGTGAGGAAGAGCATAGGACTCATTTGATAGTTGTGTTGCAAAGATTGAGGGGGGACCAATTGTATGCTAAATATGAAAAGTGTGAATTTTAGTTGAGGGAGAAGATCGATATGATTAAAAATTGGCCTAGACCATTGACTCCGTCAGATATTTTGAGTTTCTTGGGCCTAGCGGGCTACTATCAGAGGTTCGTAAATGGGTTCTCTTATATTGCTTTCCCTATGAGAAAATTGACTGAAAAGAAGGTTAAGTTTGTTTGAACTGATGAATGTGAGAGGAGCTTCCAAACCTTGAAAGATTAGCTTGTGTCCGCTTCTATATTATCACTACTGGATGGGCTTGAGGGATTTATTGTGTGTTCTGATGCTTCCCGGGTTGGTTTGGGTTGGGTGTTGATGCAAAATGGTAAGGTCATAGCTTATGCTTCTAGACAACTCAAAGTGCATGAAAAGAACTACCTTACCCATGATCTTGAATTAGCCGCTATTGTGTTTGTATTAAAGATTTGGCATCACTACTTATATGGGATGCGTGTTGATGTATTAACCAATTGTAAGAGCCTCCAATGTGTCTTCACTCAAAAGGACCCCAACATGAGACAAAGGAGATGGTTATACTTCTTAAGGATTATGATATGACTGTGCATTATCATCTAGGTAAGGCAAATGTTGTGGTGGATGCCTTGAGTAGGGTGTCCATGGGTAGCCTAGCTTATGTTGATGGTAGTGAGAAGGAGATGGTTAGGGAGGTGCATCAGTTGGCTAGGTTTGGAGTTAGGTTGGAAGAAGATGGTAATAGTGGTGTTGTTGTTGTTGATGGCTCTACGTCTTCTTTGATTAATGAGCTAATGGCAAAACAAGATCTTGATCCCTCCTTGTTAGAATTGAAGTCCTTGTTGAAAGAGGGTAAGGTGGAGGTTTTCTCCCAAGGGGGAGATGGTGCCCTTAGGTACCAAGGTAGGTGATGTGTACTATGTATTGATGGTTTGATAAAAAGGATCATTGATGAGGCCCATAACTCTTCTTATGCTATCCACCTCGGTTCCACCAAAATGTATAGAGACTTGAGGGATGTGTATTAGTGGGGAGGTATGAAGAGGGACATTGACAAATTCGTTTTCGGTTGTCATACTTGTCAACAAATCAAAGACAAACATCAGAGGCTGGGTGGCCTAACTCAAGACATTAAGGGTCCTACTTGGAAGTGGGAAGAGTTAAATATAGATTTTGTGGTAGGATTGCCCAAGACTAGAAAGAGTTTTGATTCCATTTAGTTTTTGGTTGATAGGATGACAAAATCGCCTCACTTTCTACCAGTTAAGACCACATATGGGCTGAAGATTAGGCAAGGTTGTACATTCATGACTTGGTAAGGTTGCATGGGGTTCCTTTATCCATTATATAAGACCATGAGGTTGCATGGGATTCCTTTGTCCATTATATCAGACCATGAGGTTGCATGGGGTTCCTTTGTCCATTATATCAGACCATGGGGCACAATTTTGCTTTACATTTTTTGAGATCTTTCTATAACGGGCTTGGTACTAGAGTTAAGCTTTCTACGGCCTTCCACTATCAAATGGATGGCTAAACAGAGAGGACCATCCAAACCCTTGAGGAATGCTTAGGGCATGTGTATTAGAGCTTAAAGGTATTTGGGCTGACCATCTCCAGTTGATTGAGTTGCCTACAATAATAGCCATCATTCTAATATTGATATGACTCCATTTGAGGCTCTCTATGAGAGATGTTATAGATCAACTATTGGTTGGTTTGAGGTCAATAAGGTAGCTTTATTGGAACCAGATCTAGTTATGGAGGCTTTTGAGAAGGTTAGGATGATTAGTGAAAGTTTAAAGACAGCCCAAAGTCGCCAAAAGTCTTATACCGATGTGAGAAGAAGAGACCTCAAATTCAAAGTTGGTGACTGGGGCTACCTAAAGGTTTCACCCATGAAGGGTGTGGTCCATTTTGGTGAAAAGGGCAAGTTTATCCCACGATATGTTAGTCCTTGTTAGGTCATGAGGAGGGTTAGAAAGGTAGCTTATGAGTTGAGGTTGCCTAGTGAGATAAAATTGGTGTATCCGGTGTTCCATGTGTCCACGTTGAGGAAATGTGTGGGTGATACAAATGCCATTGTAGCTCTTGATGTTATGGGTGTTGTTGAGGCTAATTTGACATTCCGGTCATATCTTGGATTGGCAAGTGAAGAGATTGAGAAACAAAGAGGTGGCTTCCATTAAGGTCCTTTGGAGGAATCAACAAGTTGAAAGTGCTACTTGGGAGGTCGAAGTGGACATGCAAAAGCAATATCCTTACCTTTTCCACTCCACACAAGCCTAAGGTATTGATCTAAGCCTATTATATTATCTTAGGTCTTAAGTTAAAACCCATGTCATTAAATATGTTCATGTTTAAATTGACACTACGTTGATTTTTTTTTAATTTATATGAAATTTTTGAAATGATGTTTAAGTGCATTATTGCATCTCTATGTGGGCTGAAAGTGTCATGTTTGTATCTCTCATATGTGTTTCTTTGACATTCAGGGACGAATGTTCCCAAGGGAGAGATATTGAAACAACCCCAAAAAGTGCCCAAAAATATGCCTCGAAAGTGCCCAAAATCATAATTTATATATATCTCAAAATTCGTGTGTGATATTAAAAATCCAACTTCATATTCTTGTTCAGGGGGTCATTTTAAGGTGAAAATGGGTCTAACCCTGATTTTAGAGCAAACGATTAGCAATTTCAAATTTCTAAAATTTTGATTTCTAGAATCGATCCATGACAGTGCCGCAACGTGTAGCCATTATGTACCAATGTAAATCTTTCCTCTGTGATAGGTCTATATTGCGGACCAGACACAGACCTGTGTAAATTCTGACCACCTATTTTTCTTGCGGTCCAAGGCTTTTAAGTCTTCGGCCTAAGTGTCCCCAATGTAAAAATACCCATACTTAACCATTTTTCACCCTTATATCATTCTAAATATTCACCAATACTCAATCAACCACTAAGCCAAATTTTTCACTCCTAAATTCAAGTCTCAAACCGTCATCCGGAACTAAGGATTTCCTTCAAGGTTCTTCTTCAAAACTTCAAGTCTCCATCTCCAATCTTCACCAGCTTTATCTCCAAAGCTAAGGTATGAGGGTTTCTTTCATGGGTTCCTTTCACCCATGATACCCAAGCTCTTTGTACTCTAAATTATATGATTTAAAGTTGATTTAAGCATGGGTCTTATCTATTATGAAAATTACTGCACACTATGTTGGGTTTATGAAATTATGACTGTTTTGCTATGTTTGGAGCTATGAATCAAGGGTCTATTGTGAGAATTGATGAAAGGTTATGATGTATATTGTTTGAAGATGTTACCAAGCATCTATTGATAGTTTTACACTATTTTTCTAGCGTGACTTCACTCTTGAATTGCATGGGTTTACACTAGCATTACACACCCTCTAAGTGTTTGATAAAATATCTGGTTGTAGATTCTTGAGGAATTGATTGTCCAATGTATGTCTTATGAGATGAATTACTATATGACGATGAAATGATGATAAAATAATGATATAATAATGATGCAATGATGATGAAAAAGAATGTATATGTGTGATGATAAAAGGAGTGTGTATATATATATGATATTATCTCCATATAGTATTGCGGATGATCAAGCCCAGCTCGAGGGGTTGTAGGCCCGAGAAACCTATTAAGGGGTTAGTACCTTTATCACCTAGCGAGGGGGTGGTAGGCTCGGGTAACCTTGTTGGGGGTTGGTACCCATTAACCTTGATGAGAGGTTTGTACTCTGTCAACCTCGATGGGAGGTTAGTACTCCATCAACCTCATGAATAGGTTAGTACCTCATGCGCCTATCTAAGGGGGTGGTAGCCCTTGGCTTGAACTAAAATGGTCACTCCTTACACTCGTATTATTATCTATATAAGCATGGCTTTACTTCAAGCATAATTCATACATGTCATATTGCTAGTATGCTATTCATTACTTATGATTATGCATTTTGCCTACGATGTCTACCTCTTATTGCATTGCATCCTATATACTTAGCATATTCAAACGTACTAACACATACTTTATGGCTACATGATGTCACTATGTAGAAACCGGTACACCGCTTGATCATCCTTCTCCTCCACATGACTAGTACGACTTATATCAAGCTTGTTGGTGATTCCTCCATTCAGAGGGCATTACTTATGATCTCTTGCTATCTATTATGACTTTTTCTTTGACTTATGTATTGACTATGAGGGTGAGTCCGGTTGATTTATCTTAGCTTCGATCTTATCTATATAGTAGAGGTGTTGTTGGACATGTCATTTATCTATGCTATGAGCTTGACTCTATTGACTTTTGATGTTTATGATATGGGAGTTTATCCTTAGTCCTAATTCTCCTTGTTTATGCTTATATATTATTGTTATTCTACTTGCTTCCACAAACAAGGATGTGTAATAATATGCTACGAGGCATGTTTGGGGTTCTTTGTGGTTCCCCATTCGTCGGTCACATCTAGGCCATAGGCTTGGGTTGTGATAGCAGGGTGCGACTATCCACCAACCAACCAAAGGTGTTTGTACCTTGGTAACCATATTGGGGGGTTTGTACCCCCAACACCAAAGGTGGTAGGGTGAGACTATCCTCCAACCAACCAAAGGGGTTCGTACCTTAGTAATCTAGCATGGTCTCTTCTTACACATGTAATATCTTCTATGTAAGCATGTTTTACTTAATAATTGATCACACATGCCATATTATTATTATGCTATATATTGCGTATATCTATGTATTTTGATTATGATGCCTATCTCTTATTGCATTACATCCTACATACTTAGTATATTCAACCATACTAATGTATACTTCATGCCTATGTGATGTTACCATATAGGAAGCGGAGCACCATTTGATCCTCCTCCTCCTTCACGTGACTAGTACGATATCTCTTAAGCTTGTTGGTAATTCCTCTATTTTGGGGACATTGGTCAATGTTTCTTATGCTATGTATTGCCACTTCTTTCCTTATTGTATAATTTGACTATAAGGTCGATCCTGGTTGCTTGTCTTGGCCCTCGCTCTTATCTATATAGTAGAGGTGTTGTGGACATGTTATGTATATATGTTGTGAGCCTTAACTCTCTTGTTTCTTGATGTTTATGATATGAAAGCTTTCCCTCAGTCGCTATGACCTTATTTCTTATATTTATGTTGTTTCATTGCTTCCATGACCAATGATGTGTAATAATATGTTAAGAGGCTTACTTAGGGTCCCTTCAAGTTCTCCATTTGTTGTGTCACATCTAAGCCCTAGGCTTAGGTCATGACAAACTTGGTATGAGAGCACTAGGCTGTTAGATCCTCGGAGTCTAGCACACCGTGTCAATTAGAGTCTTATTCATGGTTGTGTTGTGCACTATAATTATGAGAAGAAGGCTATGAGACATTTAGGAAATGTTTTCCTTCTTCATGTTCTAAGTCGTGCTACAGAGTTGGAGTAAGTTTCCCTCCTAATGATTGTTCTTTGGTATGCTAGATCATAGCTAAAAAAAAGGATGAATAACCCACATACCCAAGGGGCGACCGACTTATGGAGAGCTTCTGGATGCTCTCACCTTGCCTGCACAAGTTGTGGCTAATCAAGCCAACTAAAGGGCCCAATCCCCTCATGCTCTTACTCTGACATCTCAGATGAGAGACTTTATGAGGATGAACCCATTAGAATTTTATGTTCAAAGGTAGATGAGGACCCACAAGAATTTATTGATAAGGTTTACAAGGTGTTGGCCATCATGGGGTTAAGGTTAGCAGAGAAGATGGAGTTGGCGGCTTTCCAACTCAAGGGGGTGGAACAAATATGGTTCACTCAATGGAAGGGGGAGAAGGGAAACAATCATGTGATACTATGGGAGGAGTTTAAGGTGGCTTTTCTTAATCGATTTTTCCTTTTGAGCTTTGGAAGGCTAAGATGGTGGAGTTTATGAACTTTAAACAAAGTTTTATAAGTGTGAGGGAGTATGCCCTCAAGTTCGATCACCTATCTAAATATGCTCCTCAATTGGTGGCTGATCCATGGTCTAGGATGAACAAGTTCATAATGGGTGTCTCCAATTTGGTGAGTGAAGAATGCTGGTCCGCTATGTTGATTAATGACATGGACTTGTCCCATTTAATGACATATGCCAAAAAATAAAGGAGGAGAAATTAAGGAAGAGGAGGGGTAATGATGCCAAGAGGACCCATTTTAAGGGAAGGTTTCAAACTAGGAAGGGTGACTAGTTCCATCAAGTCCAAGGGTCTTCTCATGCTACTAATAGAGTGTTTGCCAGTGACTTCTTGACTTCCCAAGAGCCCAAGATGTTGGTGGTGTGGTTCCTAATAATATGTGTCCTAAATGTGGTAGGGGCCATGGGGGCCTATGTTTGAGAGACACTAATGCATACTATCGATGTGGGGCAAGTTGGTCACAAAAGGATTGATTGCCCTGTAATCACAACAAGGGTAAAGAGGTTCGTCTACGAGGTGCAAATGTGGTTCCTTTGGGGAGAGGTGGTCAACAAAGTGGTGCCCCAAGGCACAATCAGTTTTATGCACTCTAAGAAAGGCAAGGGGCTGAGGAGGTTCCCGATATCATCAGAGGTATGTTAAAAGTCTTTGATTTTGATGCGTATGCATTAATTGATCTGGGTGCCACTCTTTTTTTTGTTACCCTTTTTGTTACCAAAAAGTTCCATGTTGAGCCTGAATTATTGTGTGAGTCTTATGATATGTCTACTCCTATTTTTGCATCTATTGTTGCTAGAAAGGTCTATAGAAATTGTCTTATTTGTATCTTGTATAAAATATTACCTTATGATCTTGTTGAGTTAGATACAGTTGATTTTGATGTCATTCTTGGGATGAATTAGTTGCATGCATAGTATGCCTGTATTGATCATAGAACTCATAGGGTCAAATTCCAATTCCCAAATAAACCCATTTTTGAGTGAGAGAGTCATGATGTAGTGGTCAAGGGTAGATTCATCTCTTGGATTAAAGCCCGTAAGTTGATCTCTAAGAGATGTCTTTACCATCTTGTGAGGGTTAGAGATGTAGAGTCCAAAGTTCCTTCTATAGAGTCAGTTCTGGTTCTAAATGAGTTCCTAGATGTCTTCCCAAATGACCTTCCCGATTTTCCTCTCGAAAGGGAGATTGATTTTAGTATAGATCTCCTTCCTGATACTCAAACCATTTCTATTCCCCCTTATTGTATGGCCTCGGTGGAGTTAAAGGGGTTGAAGGAGAAACTGAGGGATTTGTTGAAGAAAAGTTTTATTTGGCCTAGCC
>JAOTQJ010191185.1:0-21483 GCA_025642045.1 Solanum sejunctum
ATGATTTTCTTGATGATTCTTGAGCATTTATGTTTAGGAGAGAAAGGAGAGGGTTTTGATCATGAAAACTGATGTTTTATACGTTTTGGCAACCATAAATAGACTCCCAAAGGTTTTAGGATAGAAATATCCTCAAATTATAAAGAAAAAACATCATTAACTCATCCAGTGAGGGTCCGCGATGTGCTCCGAACGTGGACTTTCGAATGGCTCTGCACCTCTCTACTAAAATGGTCATAACTTTCTTCTCTAAACTCTGATTAATGCAAACTTACATGCTTTGGAAAGCTAATTCAAATATCTTTGATTTGATATTTTATGAGTCATCCAACTCATTATATGTTAGGAGATATGGTCATTTGACTTTGACCCTTCCATCAACTCATATGAAAACTTAATTTCTAAAAATTCTTTGAACTTGGCTTGATGTAAAAGATCCCTTATGACTCTAAATTACACCTAATAAACTTTAAATACTTTGGAATTGATCCTAGCACGTATATGCAACTTACAAGTCATTTGTTCACCTAACTTTTATAAAATCATACATTAGGACTACAACCTCATATCAACTCCAATTCTACTCCCATACTAAGAAATTGACTTTAACATCTATGCTCAATTAAGAATTCTCAATTAAAATCCTATATCATATGATGGATGACTCGATCTTAGCAAAAAAAATTGGAGTGTTACAACCACATCAATATTTGTCTTCCTAAGGTAGCCCTTGAGTGGATAAATTATTAGTGGTTCAAGATGGCAATTGGGAAGACAAATTTTGAGTGGCTCGAGGTAGCTTAATTTGCATTTCTTATTTGATGAGTTTAACAATTTTTGTTAATTTGCATTGTTTATTTAATTTATTATAATTAATAATTACTTATTATTTGCATTACAAAAAGTTACCACCTTTCGAAAAGCCTACAATCCTTCTCACAAATTTTTAAAAAACTCACAACTCTTTGAAACGCAACGTTTCAAATTAAATATTACCAAGCATTTACAAGATAAAAATCTGTACCATCCCGTACAATTTACTGAAACACCCTTAGAACATAATTATGCGCATAATGTGTCTTCCAAAGATCCAACAGGAAATCTGATACCAGATTTATGATCAACGCAAAAAATTGAGTGAAAAAAAGGCCTCCATCTGATTTTAGAGCAACTGGGTCAGAAAATAATTTTTGCAAATTTAACCAAAAATAATAAGGGTATGCGACAACACCGCAACACGAACCCATCGTGGACCTACACTTATATTTTTTTCTTCATTTTTGACGGAGATTGAAATTCTCAAAAATACACTGATGCGCGATTGATCCACGTTGCGGACCAGTGCAATTTTTGTAATGAGTTTTTTTAATTTTTGAAAGGGTATTTTGGGTATTGCCAACCTATTTTAATAGCCCATAACGTGTTTAACTCCTTTAATTTGTGCAAAGGGTTTCAAAAACTCATATTCTCCTAGTTCTAAGTATGTGAAAGTTTCTAAGAGAGAAAGTCAGAATGGGATTGAGGATTTCCAAAGTTTGGGTCAAATTCTTGTTGAAGATTAGTACAATCTTCATCTCGGGTATCTAAAGGCTACCCAGAATATGGGATTGATCTCCCACATGCCCCCATGATTGAATTAGGTTGAATAATTGAAAGTGATGGGTCTTGTTGTACAAAAATCTTGAATGTATCTTGAAGATCATTTTTACTTTACTTATTTTTTCCGAAATTGATGATCATCATAATTCTAACTACTTGTTTAAATGTTTTACCTAGACTATTGTATAAACTCTACATATTTTACTAATGAAGATGCCATGAATGAACCTAAGGATTAATGTCTAGAGCCTTGAGAACGTAATTGTGCTTGATTATTGTGATCCTGGTCTTGATTTGAGTGAGTACTGATGATAATATTGCTAGAATTGATAGAGAGTGAGACCCTTAGAGTCTTTAGTAGGTTACACTTGCATTCTAAAGAATGTTCATAATTTTACCGAGTTGAGAGATGATGAGATGAGTTGATGCCCTTGTCCAAAAGGGACTAAATGATGAGAAACCTTGATGTTGATGTTTATGAGCATGTTGCATCCTAGGAGTAGCGAGTCCTACTCGCACTAATTAACTACGTGAACAACATAGAAAAGCATTGGATCGTGTGCAATAAATGTTTTCTTAGTCCCAAAAGAAGACTTGACGTTATTATAAACCTATAGATGCATGTCCTTTTACCTAGGTAAGGTACTTGGTAGATGCCACAATGATATTGCTTTTTGTACTATAATCAGCTCATAGGTGATGAGTGTAGGTCCGACAAACTGCCAAATAAGTCCCATGTTGTTAGTACTCTAATGTTGAATGATAGTATGAGTCTTGACTGATGGTGATGTGATAGTGTCCTATTCCTTATCCTTAGTTGAGATTGAGTAACTGATGAGTTGATATCATATTATACTGTCTTGCCAATACTATTTACATTAGCCCATTTTACATACAGTATATTCCATATACTAATGTCGATTTGGTGCTGCATCATTTTATGATGCAGATTCAGTAGATAGAGAATTTAAGCAAGCGAATCATTAAGGTTCAGAGCTATTTGATTCCAAAGAGTGGTGATTAATCCTCCCTTGCATTCGGAGGATGATTTCTTTCTTTATTTCTATTGAGTTATTTCATTTGATTATGGTAGCCATGGCTTATCGCGGCACCTTCTTAGACAGTAGTTATAGAGGCTTCATAGACACGGAGATGATAGATGATGAATCGGGGCCTTTTTTCCTTGTTTCTGTTTTAAACTGAGTTTCTTCATTTATCCTGCTTCTTGTGATAGACATAGTTGAGAAGTCTTATTGCCGACTAATGGATAAGGTTATTATTCTATAACATCTTACGCTAATTTACTAATTGAATGAGTGTGATAGGACTAGGTGGTTTGCTTGGGGACTTACAATAGTCTCCCGGAGCATGACAAACTTGGTATCAGAGAATAGAGGTCGAGTGTCCTAGGGAGTCTATGAAGTCGTGTCTAGTAGAATCTTTCTTAATGGTATGTTGTGCACCATACTTCATAAGCAGGAGGCTATAGGACATTAGGAAGTGTTACCCTTCTTCTATGATCTGAATTCGTGCGATAGGGTTTAACTCTATTAAAATCCCATTTCAATTCATACGTTCTATGTTTACAAAATATGTCGCCGACGAGAACAGTTACTCAGAGAGATGTCTCAACCCTAGCTGCTGAGAATGCACATCCTGAAGTCCCAATTTAGATAGAGACAAGGAGACGACGATAGCCTTCCAGGACTAGTGAGGTCCCACAGGCTCCCCATACTCAGCCCAAACCAGCTCCCATCATAGAGGCAGAGTTTAGGGGAGCCATCACTATGCTAACTCAGCTGGTGGCCTCCGAGGGTAATAGTTAGGGTCCTCAAGCCCTAGCTCTAGCTCGCAGAAGTCCTCAACTGCAACTCAACTCAGAGATTTCTTGAGGATGAACCCGCTAGTGTATACGAGGTTGAGGATTGAGAAGGACCCGCAGAACTTCATTAATAAGATGTACAAGGTCTTGAAAGCTATGAATGCCACAGAGATTGAAGGAGTTGTTCTTCCCTCCAACTAGCTAAAGGATGTTGCAAATGTCTGGTACAACAAATGGGAGGATAGTAGAGGTAAAGATATTGGGCCTATGGAGTGGGATTTGAAGTTGCTTTCCTTAACCATTTCTTTCCTCAAGAGTTGAGGGAGGCAAAGGTTGATAAGTTTGTGAACTTGAATCAAGGAGGAATGGCATTTAAGGAGTAGAGCCTTAAGTTTATTAAGTTGTCCAGGTATGCTTTGGAGATAGTCCAAGACATAAGAGCAAGGATGAGTAAGTTTGTGTCTAATTTGGGCAAGCATGTGCAAAAAGAGTGCAAGGCAGCTTTGTTGATTACCGACATGGACATCTCTAGGATTATGGTGTATGCCCAGCAGACAGAGGAGGATAAGAGAAGAGATTAGGAAGAGTAGATAAACAGATAGGCAAAATCAGTGGGGAATGATCCTAGCTAGTAGAGAGAGAATAAAGGTGACAAGTCCTACTTTCAGAAAAGAGCATCTCATTATGCACCCTCCATGGAGAGTGCACCCGTTCATCCAAACAGGTATGATCAGAAGTCTTATGGTTGCAAGAATTATAGGGCTCAAGATGCTCAATCTTAAGCAAGTGTGACTCAAGGCACGACGAGAAAGCCACCCTGTGGCAATTGTGGGAAGCTCCATCCAGGTAGGTATTATTTGGGCATAAATGCTTGCTTCCTATATGGGCAGACTGGTCACTTCTAGCATGAGTGCCCATAGAGGAGATGAGGTAAAGAAAGCAATAGAGCACAGTCCTCTGCAATGCCCCTAGTGGACAGTCATCAAAGGGGTACTACTACGGGTACAAGAGGTGGGGCTAATTATCTTTATGCCATGCGAACACATTAGGATCAAGAGGCAGCACCAAATGTTTTTACAAGTATGCTTCAAGTCTTTACTTTTAGTTATTATGAATTGCTTGAACCAAGATCCACTCTATCTTTTGTGACTCCCTATGTGGCTGGTAAGTTTGGGATTCTCCCAGAGTGTTTGCTTGAGCCTTTTGCTATTTCCACTCCTACTAGTGAGTCTATCTTAGCTAAGAGGGTTTACAAGGATTGTGTAGTATCCATTTATCATAGAGATACCTTAGTTGACTTGGTAGAATTAGAGATGGTTGACTTTGATGTGATACTTAGCATGGATTGGCTCTATGCATGTTATGTTACTGTTGACTGTAGAACCCAAATTGTTAAGTTTCAATTTCCTAATAAACTTGTCTTAGAGTGGAAAGGGAGTTTGTTGCACCTAAAGGCAAATTTACCTCTTACCTTAGAGCTAGAAAGTTGAACTCCAAAGGTTGTATTTACCACCTCATGTGAGTCAAGTCTGATGATGTTGAATTTTCTACTCTTGAGTTAGTCCCAATTGTGAATGAGTTCCCCAAAGTGTTTCCTGAGGATCTGGCTGGATTCCCTCCTGACAGGGGGATTGACTTTGGCATATATATTCTTCTAGAGACCCAACCCATTTCAATTCTACTATATACAATGGCCCCTGCTGAACTGAAAGAGTTGAAAGAGCAATTAAAAGACTTGTTAGAGAAAGGTTTTCATAAGGCCTAGTATCTCTCCTTGGGGTGTTCCTGTCCTATTCATGCGTAAGAAATATGGGTCACTCAGAATGTGCATAGACTACCGATAACTGAATAAGGTCACAATAAAGAATAAGTGTTCTCTCCCTAGGATAGATAGTCTGTTGACCAACTTCAGGGTGCTCCTTGCTTCTGCAAGATAGACCTCAGATTAAGTTACCATCAGTTGAAGGTGAGGGAAAGTGATGTACCAAAGACAGCCTTTAGGACACGGTATGGCCATTTTGAGTTCTTGGTCATGTCCTTTTGTTTGACTAATGCACTCGCTGCTTTCATGGATGTGATGAATAAGGTTTTCAGACCACATCTTGACATGTTTGTGATCGTATTTATTGATGACATATTAGTGCATTCTAAGGATGAAGAGGAGCATGTTAATCATCTTAGAGTGATTTTACAAACTCTCAAAGAACATGAGTTTATATGTAAAGTTCTCCAAGTGTGAGTTTTGGCTCAAGTATATGGCCTTCCTAGGACATATTGTTTCACGAGATGGTGTTCGGGTGGATACCCAGAAGATTGAAGTGGTTAAGAACTGGCCCAGACCAACCTCTCCGACAAAAATCAGAAGTTTCTTGGGCTTGGCAGGTTATTATTGTACATTTATTTAGGGTTTCTCTTTTTTATCTGCACCATTGACCCAGCTAACTCAGAAGAAGGCCAAGTTTTTGTGGTCGGACGAATATGAAAAAAGTTTTCATGAGTTGAAGACTAGACTGACTACAACACCAGTTTTGACCTTACCTAACGAAATGGGGGACTTTGTAATATACTGTGATCAATCCAAAGTTGGACTGGGTTGTGTGTTGATGCAGAGAGAAAACGTGATAGCTTATGCTTCCTGACAACTTAAGATCCATTAGAAGAATTATCCGACCTATGATCTCAAGTTAGCAGCAGTGGTATTCACACTAAAGATCGGGTGCCACTACTTGTATAGAGTGCATGTAGAGGTTTTAACTAATCACAAGAGTTTGTAATATGTGTTCAGACAGAAGGAGCTCAACCTACGGCAGAGGAGATGATTGGAGTTGCTTAAGAACTATGATATGAGCATTCTCTACCACCTAGGTAAGGCTAATATTATTGTTAATGCTCCTAGCAGGTTGTCTATGGGTAGTACTGCCCATGAAGAGGAAGCGAAGAGAGAACTAGCTAAGGAAGTGCATAGATTGGTTCGACTGGGAGTGTAACTTGGGGATAACAATAAAGGAAGGGTCAATGTTTAGAATGGGTTTACTTTATCTTTAGTATCAGAAGTGAAGGAAAAGCAAGACCAAGACTCTATCTTGCTCCAATTGAAAGAAGCGATTCACAAGCAAAAAGTGATGGTTTTCTCTAAAGGGGGAGATGGTGTATTACGATATCAGGGGAGATTATATGTTCCCGATGTCGATGGTGTTTTAAGAGAGTATCATGGTCGAAGCTCATAGCTCCAGATATTATATCCATCATGATTCCACCAAGATGTACCTCGACTTGAGAAGAGTCTACTGGTAGAATGGAATGAAGAAGGACATTGCAAAATTCATCTCTAAGTGTCCACAATTGTCAATGGGTTAAAGTTGAACATTAGAGACCGTGTGGATTGGCTCAGAACTTTGAAATTCCTGAGTGGAAGTGATAGATGATCAACATAGATTTCATTGTTGGTTTACCGAGATCCTTAAGGTAGTATGATTCGATATGGGTGATTATGGATAGGATGACTAAATCAGCCCACTTTGTGGCAGTCAAGACCACTAATACAACTGAGGAATATGACTGATTATATACTTGTGAGATTGTGAGGTTGTGTGGGGTTCCCTTGTTCATCATCTTAGACAGAGGAGCTCAATTCACCTCTTAATTTTGGAGATCTTTTCAAAAGAGATTGGTTACGGAAGTGAATCTAAGTACAACCTTCCACTCTCCAAAAAGATTGACAGACAGAGCGCACCATTCAGAATTTAGAGGATATGTTGAGAGCTTATGTCATCAACTTCAAGGAAAATTAGGATGATCATCTGCCATTGATTGAATTTGCATACAACAATAGCTACCATGCCAGTATTCAGATGGCCCCTTATGAAGCTTTGTACGGAAGGAGATGCAGATCGCCGATTGGCTGGTTCAAGGTTGGTAAAGCTGAATTGATTAGACCTGATCTTGTCCACCAGTCCATGGATAGGTGAAAGTCATCAGAGAAAGGTTGATGAAAGCACAAAGTTGATAAAAGTCTTATACGAATGTGAGGAGAAGGGACTTGGAGTTCGAGGTGGACGATTGGCTATACTTGAACGTGGCACCCATGAAGGATTTCATGAGGTTTAGTAAGAACGAGAAGTTGAGTCCATGTTATATCGAACTGTACTAGATTGTGAGGAGGATAGGTAAGGTTGCTTATGAGTTAGACTTGCCTTCCCAGCTAGATGTAGTTCATCAGGTGTTCCACGTTTTGATGCTGAAGAAGTGTTTGGGGATCCTGCCTTAACAATCCCTATTGAGAGTACAAGGGTGAAGGATAGCCTATCCTATGAAGAAATTCTAGCCCAAATCCTTGATTGACAAGTTCACAAGCTGAGGAATAAGGAGATAGCCTCCATCAAAGTTCTATAGAGGAACCAATTTGTGGAGGAAGCTATGTGGGAAGCATAAAAAGAGATCAAAATCAAATACCCACACCTATTTTTGCCCAATGATGATTTCGTCTAAGGTAATGTCCCTATCCTTAACGCTATCGAAGTTCCCATTCTCGAGTTGATGTGCTAATTCTATTTTTGAGTCTATGATGGAGATATAGATAAGTGATAGATAGTTGAGGGTTCGAGGGTTCCCGAGTGAAGAGTGAGATGAGTTTTGAGTGTACTCGTGCTTTATTCTGCTTTACTTATCATTTGAGGAGAATCGTCCCAAGGGGAGATGATGTAACACCTCATAAAATTTATTGAAACATCCCTAGAACATAATCATGCACATAATACGTCTCCCAAAGCTTCAATGGAAAATTCGAGATCGAATTTACTATCAGCGCTTAAAATGAAGTGAAAAAATGACCTCGATCGATTTAAGAGCGACCATGGCAAAAAATAATTTTTGCAAGTTTAACTAAAAATAGTGAGGATGCGTACAGGACCGTAATGTAGACCCATCGTGAACCCACACTTATATTTTTTTCTTCATTTCTGATAGAGGTTGAAATTCCCAAAAAGACACTGGTGTGTAATGGGTCTGCATCGCAAACCCATACAGTTTTTGTGATGAGTTTTCCTTTAATTTTGAAAAAGGTATTTTGGGTATTCCTAACCTATTTTAATAACCCAAAACGTGTTTTAACTCCTTTAATTCATATGAAGGGTTTCAAAAATTGATATTCTCCTATTTTTAAGTATGTGAAAGTTTCTGAGAGAGATAGCAAGAAGTGGATATGAGGATTTCCAAAGTTCGGGTCAAATTCTTGTTGTAGATTAGAACAATCTTCATCTCAGGTATATAAAGGCTACCCAGAACATAGGATTGTTCTCCTGTACCCCCGTGATTGAATTAGGTTGAATAATTGAAAGTGCTAGGTCTTGTTGTATAAGAATCTTAAATGTACCATGAAAACCATTATTACCTATATTTTCTGAAATTGTTGATCATCATAATTTGAACTATTTATTTAAATGCTTTACCTGGACAATTGTATAAACTCTACTTGTTTTACTGCTAAAGATGCCATGAATGAACCTAGGGGTTAAAGTCTAGAGCCTTGAAAATGTAATTATGCTTGATTGTTATGATCCGAATCTTGATTTGAGTGAGTACTAATGATAATATTGCTAGAATTGATAGAGGGTGGGACTCTTAGAGTCTTTATAAGGTTACACTCGAGTTCTGAAGAATGTTCATAATTTTCCCAAGTTGAGAGATGATGAGATGAGTTGATGCCCTTGTCCAAAAGGGAATAAACAATAAGAAACCTTGATGTTGATGCTTATGAGCATGTTGAGTCCTGAGAGGAGTATTAAGCACTAAAAATGAGTAAGAGTGAGTCCCCCTTGCACTCATTAACTATATGGCTGACGTAGAAAAGGATTCGACTGTGAGTAGCGGATGTTTCCTTAGTCCCAAAAGAGGACTTAATGTTATAATAAACCTACTAAAATATGCACTTTTTACCCCGGTAAGGTACTGGGTAGATGCCACAACAACATCACTTCATTGTACCATCACCGGCTCACAGGTGATGGGCATAGGTCCGAGAAACTCCTAGATAGGTCCCATGTTGGTAGTACTCTAATATTGGTGTGATAGTATGAGTATTGACTGATGGTGATGTGATAGTGTACTATTCCTTATCCTTAGTTGAGATTGAGTAACGGATGAGTTGATTTCATATTATACTATGTTGCCTATACTGTTTATATTAGCCTGTTTTACATACAACATATTTCACGTACTAACGCCCCTTTGGAACTACATCATTTTATGATGTAGATTCAGTAGATAGAGGACTTCAGTAGGCAAATAATTTATCTTTAGAGATATTTGATTCCAGAGAGTGGTGAGTCCTCCCCTACATTCGAAAGATGATTTCTTTCTTTATTTCTGTTAAGTTATTTCATTTGATTGTGGTAGCCATGGCCTGTCATGGTACCTTCTTAGACAGTAGTTATAGAGGCTTCATAGACACAAAGAGATGATAGATGATGATTGGAGTCCTTTTTCCCCCTTGTTTCCGTTTGAAATAGTGTTTCTTCATTTATCCTACTTCATGTGATAGATATAGTTGAGAAGTCTTATTGCCCACTGATGGCTAAAGTTATTATTCTGTAACATCTTTCGCTAATTTACTGATTGAACGAGTGTGATGGGACTAAGTGGTTCGCTTGGGGACTAGCAATAGTCTCCGAGTGCCAGTCACACCTAGTGTACCCTCCCGCAGCATGACAAAATCATAATAGTAATGCAATTTAAATATTATCATGTGTAATTTTAGTTTTTAGCAATTACTTTTAAATAAAAGAAAAATATTTTTAAAATTGAGAAAAATACATAAATATCAATATGAACTAAAAAGGATGTCAATTACATTTTCTATTTTAGCCTTAGTATTTCACTTGTAGACGCAGCTCGCGCAACCAATAAATATGCTTGATTATTCTTACACTCTTATTCGTATGATAAAATTTAAATTTAAAATATGATATTTCAATCGTTTTAATTTGGTTATATTTTTTAAAAAGAATGTCTCTCTTGGAAGACAACTATTGATGTGCTAAAAGAGTCTCTGCAAAGATAAATTTTGAGTAGTTCAAGGTGGCTTAATTTGAATTTCTTATTTGATGAGTTTAACAAAAAAAAATTGATTTTTGTTAGAGAAATGCAATCCTATAGGCATGATTTCTAAAACATTACATATCCTAAAAAGCATGATTCTAACATATTAAACCTTAAAAACAAGATTTCTAACATGTGAAGATATTGAATCCTAAAAAAAAAGCATGATTCTAACGTGCAAAATATTAAATTCTAAAGACATAATTTCTAACACTGAGTATTTTATTTTCCTTGAATTGTGTAGTCATGGCCTATCATGGTACTATCTAGATGTTAGAGGAATGTCATCAGCAATGAGGTGATTGAGCTTACTACAAAGCATGTTGCACATGCTCGATGGGTAGAAGATGAAAAAGGAGGATGAGATAGAAGACCCTTGGAGCAAAAAGGCTGAGTAAATAAGACATGAGCGTAGTAAGCAAGAGAATAAAAATAGGTTCCCCTTTATGTAGAGACCTTGGAGTTATGCACCACCACTAGTGAGTGCACCCACACTTAATAGTAGATATAATCTGAGGCCGAGGAGAAACCAGCCTTTCAGGATCTGGAATTGTCACGACATAAGCCTAGGTCCTAGACATGACACGGCGAATGAAAACCAAAAGAGGATCCAAACATGCCTCTTAGCATATCAATCACACATCCTTGGTTGCAAAAGCAAAGTAAACAATAACAAAAAATATATAAAATGAGAAGTGGGACTAAGGGAAGTCTTGAATATAAACAAAGCATAAGAGTCAAGCTCATAGGATAATGACATCATAATATCCAACATACACCTCTAACTTAGAATGGAATGGGGGCCAAGAAATATTTTGGGCTCATCTTCATATTATCAAATGTTCAACATAAAGAAGTCTTAGAAATAGCAAGAGAAAGTAGATAGTGTCCTTGAACTTGAGGTCTCACCAAAGCTTATCTTCTTAGAGTCTCACTATCCACGTGAAGGATGATCAAGAGGAGTTTCGATCCCTATATGGTGATATCATTTAGGCATAAAGTATGCATTAGTACATTTAGATGCACTAAGTATGTAGGATGCAATGCAACAAGACATACGCCAATATAGCCAAAATGCATATGCATAGTCAATAGATAACATAACTTCAATATGGCATGCATGATCACTGCTTGAAGTAAAATATGCTTAAAAATTATACAACTTGCATAGAATATGATACATATGTGGGAAGAGACCTCAACCGACAAAGAATAAAATTAATCGAGCTATAACTTGAAATCCTGATGATTACCCTCATTGATAAAGAGGTGGTGTACTTGCCAAGGTAAACCGTACTTTACCTTATGAGAACATGACATATTTCGTATGAAGTAACCCTCCTTATGGGAACATGACCCATTCCAAAAAGGATGTCATAAGAAACTTCATATTATGTGAACACGACCCATTTTGGGAAGAATCTCAAGAGAGAGTGCACTAAATGGATCCATTGCGTTACTAGGCTAAAGCATACTCCTATAATACCCCATGAAATTACTGAAATGCTCCTAGAATGGAATCATGTGCATAACGCATCTTTCTAAGATCCAATAGAAAATCCGAGACCAAATTTTTGATTAGCGCAAAACATTGGATGGGTAAGTAGCCTCAACCCAATTTTAGACCAATTGGATCGAAAATAATTTTTCACAATAAAATACAAACTAGTGAGGGTGCGCAACAGGGCCGCGATGCGCCCCCATTGTGAACCAACTCTTAGTTTGATTAGAAAGCTCATTTGGAACATTTTTAGCAAAAAATACCAAAAAAAATACACGGTCTGCATCACGGACCTTGCATCTCGAAATTGACAATTTTTGAATTTCGTGAGGGGCATCCTAGACCTTTCCAAACCCCACTTAGAATTAGTATATGACCCAAATAGTTTATTTCAAGAATAAAAAGGGTTTAAAACCCATGCTTAAGTCGTTCTAAGTCTCTGAAAAGACCTAGGGCTAAAAGAGAAGGGAGAAGAGCGAGGCGTTGAAGATTTCAAGTTGGATTCATGCCAAATTGATCATTTACCTTCATTCTAGGTATGTAAGGCTACCCAAAGCATGGTTTTGTTCTCCCATGTGCACTATAGATGGTCTTAGATGTGAGTTGAAGGCTCTTGGGTTTATAGACATGATTCTTGATTATTTTCTTGAGAAATTATATTTATTATATATATATTTTCATAAGCTGATGATTATCATAAACTTGTTTTCTTGAATTGAATATTATTCATGAGATATTGTATAAACACTATAAGTTAATTGTTGAAAGCATGCATGATAGAAGATAGGGATCGAGTCTTATATACATTTTTATGAATGTGATGAATATCATAACTGAATTACTTGTTTGTTCACATCATTTAAATGAATGAACCATATGATTATATAACCCTACATGATTATTTTGCTAATGAGTTCAAGAATGAACCTAGGGATTATTGTCCTAAGCCTTGATCACATAATTGTAGTAGTTATTGTGGTCTAGGTCTTGAATTGAATGAATTGAAGGTTGACGATAATGAATTGAGAACCTTAAATAGGTTGAATGTAATCTTAAAGGAATATTTCCTATTTCTTATTTCCTCAAGCTAATAAATGAATAATGAATTGATGTCCAAGTTTAAAGGAGAATAAATGAGGACAAAGGATGAATATTAATGTTTATGAGCATGTTAAGCCTATGGGAGGAGTACCGAATACTGAAATAAGTAAAAGTGAGTCCCACTCGCCCTCATAACTATGTGGCTAGCGTAGATGAGGATTGGACTGTAAGAAAGGATATTTCCTTAGTCCCAAAAGAGGACTTGACGTTATTTCTAATTTGGACCTAATAATGTACGCCTTTTGCGTCGATAAGGTATTGGGCAGATGGGGCAACGCCATTGGTAACGTTGTGCTATCACTGACTCATTAGTGATGGGTGTAGGGCCGAGAAACTCCCATATAGGTTTCCTCTTGATTGTACTTAGATATTGATATAATGGTATGAGTCTTGATGGATATTAATGTGATAGTATCTATTCCTTGCTCTGAGAAAAAATGAGTACCTGATGATCTAATATTATTCCGTGTTGTTATGTTATTTCACTTACTTTTAGCCCATTTACATATCGTACATTCCATATACTGATGCCACTCTAGCACTGCATCATTTTTTTGATGCAAATATATAAGATAGAGATCATTAGCAGGCATTTCATTGAGGATCTTTGGGCGTCCAGCGAATTGGTGAGCCTCCCTTACTTTGGAGGATTCATATACTACTTTCATCTTGCTTTATATTTAGAGTTTCTTAGCATTTATTTTGATTGATGGATCCATAGTTATGCCATTGGCACCACCTATTAGTGATAGAGGCTTCATAGACTAGAGTTGAATATTGATGTAAGCCTATGAGCTAGTTTCTCCTACTAACCGTTTTTATAATATTATTTTGAGACTAGATAACAATAGGCCCATTTATTCCCTTATGGCTTCTTCTAATCAGTAGAATGAATGAAAGAATGAATGTGATGAGTCTAAGTCGTTTGCTTGGGGACTAGCAATAGTCTCTAGGGGCCGATTACGTGTATGGTACCATCCCGAAGAGTGACAAATTTGGTATCAGAGCACGAGTTCAAGTGTCCTAGGGAGTCTATGAAGCCGTGTCTAGTAGAATCCTTATTATAGGTGTGAAAAGCTCTACCTCCATAATTTGGAGGCTATAAGACATTTAGTAATTGTTTCCTTTCTTTTAGATTCTAAATTGTGCGATAAAGTAAACTTATAAATGCATTGTGCTTCTAAATTGTTGTTTTTCTAAATCGTACTTTACACGTTGCAAACCATTCCTTATAAATGTACCATGACATGAGGAAGATCATCAGCACTGAGAAGCTTTAGCCTACTACTTAGCTTTTCGTGCTTAATTGATGGGTAGACGAGGACAAAGAGAGTCAGATGGAAGAAGCTTAGGTCGAGAGGAAAATAGGTTCCCCTTTCTACAGAGACCCTGGAGTTATATGCCACCACTAGTGAGTACACCTATGTCCAGTAGTAGATATAATTTAAGGCCGAGGAGAGACCAGCCTTTCAAGGTTTGCAACCTTCCACCCTAAGGGAGAGTAGCTCTAAGACTTAAAGGAAAGCCACCATGTGGAAGGTCTGGAAAATTTCAGTTGGGATAGTGTCGATTGGATTACCCTCAACTGCTTCTCATGTGGCCAAACAGGTCACTTTCAGAAGGATTGTCCAATGCGAGTCAACAAAATCAAACCCGCTAGGTCTACATCACCAGTTAGAGGAAATTAAAGAGATGCTACTCCTAGCATGAGCGAGGCCATATACCAGTTGTGTGCTGCAGTAATGGCCGAACTCAGCTATAACACCCCACACCTTACACTACTAATACAATTCATATGAAACATGTCATTGTTTGGATGAATTAATGCTAATTTTCAAAAAAGTGCTTGAATTGCGCGTTAATGGGTTGTATGTGCATTTAACGCTTAAGAGGGTCGAGTGAATACACGTTTTGTGTTGAATTGAGGATATTATGTCCTTAAAATGAAGTAAGAGAATTGAGGTGCTTGTAGGACTTAGAAGCTAGCAGGTGAGTCACCTACTTGCTTAGCTTAAATCGCTAACTAAACGGAGACGAGGCTCAACATCGAAATTATTCAAGTTCAATTATAAATAAAGTTCGTGTTAAGGGTGTACTTTAGCCAATGTTTTAGCATCATAAATGGGCTATATTATAAGACCAATAAGTATAACCAAAATGGCCCAAAGACATCACAAGTTCTTGGATACTTTAGGCCCAACCCAAGTGAGCAAGAAAGCTGAAAATAGGCAGTCGAAGTCCAACCAATTTGGAGCCCCAAAAAGGTCCAAATGGAAGGAGAAAGGAGCTGCATCACCTATTTGGTGAAATAATTCTAAGAATGACTCATTATGTCAGCCGAACATCCCTTTAAAAAAGGCCTAAAGCAGCTCCCACAAGTCACTATTATCTTGAACACAAAAAAAATCAGCTTTGTATCCAACTTTTCTCTCAGCGTGTATTGACTTGGAAAGCAGCAAGAAAAGGAACTTATAGGGTTCTTATATAAGCCCTATATCTTGAATATAGTGGTAAGTAAGTTTATACATGTGTTTAATATGGTTTTATTATGAAAAATAAGAGGTATATGCTAGTATGTTGATGCTGGAAAATCTGGACAGATTTTATGACGGAAGTTGCTACGCCTTTCCCTTTTGTTTTGGTGATTTCTCTATGGTTTGTGAGTTGTACTATGAAGCAGTAGCAGCAGCATACCCCAGTACCTCAAAAGGCTCCTGCTCATTGCGGGGTGAGGGGGGGTCGGATTTACGCAGCCTAACCCCTATGTTTAAAAACATAAAGCGGCTGTTTCCAAATGACCCATGAGGAGCGTTGAAAGTTGCATTGACTAACTACTACTTCATAAATAAAAGAAGCGCAGACAGTTTAAAGAGCCATTTTGCTTTATTCCATCATACTCCAAAGCCAAAAATTAGTCAATCTTTGGCTCCATCCGATAACTTGATATTATTAACATGGTTTAAGTTATAAACATAACGCTAAGGTTTTCTGCCCTGATTTTGGTTTCATTTAACAAGCGCGTTTTATCGAGATATCTTAAGTGACATATTCATTGGAACTTGCGGGCTGTTGTATATAAGGTTATTAGCTCACGTCCTTCATGACTTCTTAAGCGATATTATAGTATGGTTTTAGGTCTGTTTATATGATTAAATGTTGCTGGAACAGTTTGGTTAAATTTGGAATAAGTTTGGAGTTGTCGACGTTAAAATGTAGAGAAGGAAGGTAAAGTTATGCTATCCATTTTTATATTGTGTGGAATTGTGTTGTGTTGTACTTTGTGGACTGTTGTAAGGCTGTTATGGACTTAAAATAGGTTGTACATGATGTTTACATGCTAATGTGTATTGGAAAATACAATTAGGAGCGTAAAGGTTAAAGTAATACGCTCGGGTTTATAATCACCCGCTTGCTGCCCATGTATTATTTTCTTATGTGATTGGGATGCCAAGGTGTATCTATTCACTATTAATGCTAGTTTTATCACATACTATGTTATAGATAAGTATTTGGAGGAAGGGAAGGTTATCTTGAGATAGTAACAAGGTGCGACAATGAGGTATGTAAGATTACTTGATTTCGTATCACTTGGCATGAAACATAGATCTCACCTTAGTACATAAAGGCATTCACCAACTCCGACACAACTATTAACCATGTCTTCACTCTTGTACATATTCATATGATTCCATACATAGTCACCTTCAAAACTACATACATGCTTGGATACCAAGTTATATGAGTTCTTGTTACTAAATAAAGTTCACAAGTTGTTTCATTTCATATGCATTTTATTATTTATGTAACGTCCTCCTTTCATTGTCATGTTGTCTTATGTGATTATCCATATGTCACATGCTACGTATACAATCCTACATCTTTAAAATTATGGCAACTAAAAGAATCATCTCAAAGGTAATTGAAAGATAAAGTATACAATTTCTGATAGGTGGTAGCCCAAGGGGGTTGTGTATAACCTAGCCAGGGACGATCCTATTAAAGAGGGATAGCCTGAGGGGTTGAGTATAACCTAGCCAAGGACAAACCTGATACAGTTTCACCACTGATCAGTTGGTCATTTATTTTACAGTTGTGCACAGATTATACATTAAAGGAAAAGTAATATAAAGGACATAAAGTATAAGATTCCACAGTATAACTAAGGGTGGTCCATATTCTGCCACAGATGCATAGTTTCATTTGAGTTCTTACTTTATATACAGTATGTCCTTCCTTACATACTCAGTACATTATCTTGTACTGACGTCTCTTATGGGGGACCTGTATTTTATGCTCCAGGTACAGGTGCTAGTAGATCTCCCCAGTAGAAGTACAGGATATTCAGCTGTTGTAACCAAGCTCCAGGTTGCTTCGAGGCTATGTATATGTCTAGAGCTTACGTATTTTGATTGCATAGTTTATTGAAGCAGGGCCTGTCCTGACCCTTATCAGATGTTTTTCTTTATTTAGAGGCTTTGTAGACTATATAAATTAAAATTTGGTCATGACTCATACTTTAAATACCGTGGCCCCAATGGCCTAGTTTCATTCACTCCCTTTTGACTTGTTATCACTGTTTATCTTCTTAAAGGCATGTTAAATGCAGAAACCCCTTATAGTATGTATAGAAAGCGCATAGTTACAGGTTGGTTCTCCCAAGCCTTATTGGCAATAGGTTCAAGTTCGCCCTAACGGGACTTTGGGGCGTGACAGAAGTGGTATCCGAGCAGGTCGTCCTAGGGAGTCTATAGAGTCGTGTCTATGTAGAATCTTGTTTATCAATGTGTTGTGTACCACATTTATTAGCAGGAGGCTATGTGCCATTTAGGTGTTGTTACTTTCTTTCCATTCTTTAGATTGTGCCATAAAGTAAAATGTAATAGGTGCCCTAATCCTAAATTGTTTTGTGCAGCAAGCATGCCAAAAACAACGCAGAATAAAGGTAAAAGGAAGGGAATAGAAGTGGTGGTTGGTATACCTAGAAAGGGGAGACAGCAAAATAAGATTCGAGAGGAGTCTTTGTCACATACATCTCCAACTCCTCCAGTTCCTAATGAACCAGAGAGTAGTGAAATTCCCCCAGAGCCACCTATTGATGCTACCATGCTGATCTGAGAAATACAGTCCAACTATTGACCCGTATAGTTGTTGGTCAAGGTCAAAGGCAGGAAGGTCCAGTTATGGGTACAGGTGATACAAATAGGGCAGCTAGTACCAGGATACATGATTTTCTTAATTTGGACCCTCCAACTTTCACTGGGTCAAATCCTAATGAAGACCCCTAGGACTTTATTGATCGAATTCAGCATACTTTAGATGTTATGCACGTGAGTGGTACAGAAGTTGTTGAGTTAGCGACATATAGGTTGAAGGGTGTCGCCATATTGTGGTATGAAGCTTGGAAACAATCTAAGGGTTTAGATACACCTCCAACTACCTAGAAAGAGTTCAGAGAGGCATTTCTTGACCATTATTTGCCACTAGAGGTCCGAGAGGCCCTTGCAGATCAGGTTTTAAACATCTATCAGGGGAATATGAGTGTGAGGGAGTATAGTGTCCAATTTAATTCCCTAGCAAGGTATGCTCCTGATGTAGTTGCAACAATGGCAGACAAAGTTCATCGATATGCTGATAGGTTGGATACATATCTGGTGAGAAACTGCACCATTACTTCCTTGAACAAAGATATGGACATAGCAAGAATTCAGGATTTTGCAGAGAAATTGGAGGATCAGAGGCAGAGGACAAGGACACAAGAGTTGGAGAGGGGGCAGGCAAAAAGAGCCAGGTCTACAAGGCAATTTGCACCACCCAAAAGTGATCTCAGGCCTCAGTTTGCTTATAAATCGCCTAGGCCATCCTCCTCCTACTCTACAGTCAGTGTTTCACCACAACTGCAAGGGCCTAGAAGTAATCAGTTTGGTCAATGAGGTGAGGGACAAGGTACATGAACAATAGGATATTCAGTAGGATAGCAAATGATACCTAGGAAACCTTGTAAATAGTATGGAAGGAGTCATCCGGGTATATGTCGCATTGGGACAGATGTTTGCTATTTGTGTGGTATGCCAGGGCACATGATAAAGGATTGCCCAAGGAGACTTATAGGTAGTATGGAACAATCTATTGGGTCAGTTGTTGCATTATCATCATTAGTTCCTCTAGTAGGTAGGGGTCAGCAAGCACCTATAGGTCATGGTAGAGGTGTTAGAGGGACAACTAGCTCTAGCGGGGTCCTGAATCGCAGTTATGCGCTGGGGAGTTGACAGAATTTGGAAGCTTCACCTAATGTGGTTACAGGTACATTGTCCATCTTTTCACATAAGGTATATGCATTAATTAACCCTGGTTCTACACTATCATACATCACTCCACTAGTTGCGGGGAAGCTTAAGAGAATACCCAAAATATTGAACAAACCATTTAAAGTGTCTACACTAACTGGTGAATCTATTATGGCTAGAAGGGTTTATTATGACTGTGTAGTAACTATTTGTGATCGTGACACATTGGCTGACCTTCTTGAGTTAGAAATGGTGGAATTTGATGTTATTATGGGTATGGATTGGTTAACTTCTTGCTATGCCACTGTGGATTGCCGAACTAAGGAAGTGTACTTTTATTTTCCAAATAAGGCAATTCTTGGGGCACCAAAGGGGAAGTTTATCTCTTACTTTAAGGCCAGAAAGATAATATCCAAGGGGTATATATGTCATTTAGTTAGAGTAAGGGATATGAAGACAGAATCACCAACTCTTCAATCAGTTCCAGTAGTGAATAAATTTGTTGATGTGTTCCCTAAAGAACTCCTAGGATTACCTCCTGAGCAAGAAATAGATTTTGTTATTGACTTACTTCTAGGCACTCAACCTATTTCTATCCCTCCATATAGAATGGTCCCAGCAGAATTATGTGAATTAAAAGAGAAATTAAAAGATTTACTAGATAAGGGTTTTATAAGACCCAGTGTGTCCCCTTAGGGTACACCAGTGTTATTTGTATGTAGAAAGGATGGCACCTTGAGAATGTGCATCGACTATCGACAATTGAATAAGGTGATAATTAAGAATAAATATCCCCTCCCTAGGATTGATGACTTATTTAATCAGTTATAGGTGCCAAATGATTTTCAAAAATTGATTTGAGATCAGGTTATAGTGAGTGTGAAGGAGCAAGATATACCCAAGATAGCTTTCAGAACACGCTATGGTCATTTTAAATTTCTTGTTATGTCATTTGGGCTAATGAATGCACCAGTAGTTTTTATGGATCTGATAAATAGGGTATTCAAGCCATTCTTGGATATCTTTGTGATAGTATTTATAGATGACATTTTGGTATAGTCAAGATCAGAAGAGGACCACGCAAATCACTTGTGGCAGGTGCTACAGGTTCTTCGTATTTGTCAGTTGTATGCCAAAATTTTTAAATGTGAATTTTGGCTGAAGTCAGTGGCATTC
The DNA here is from genome assembly GCA_025642045.1 of Solanum sejunctum. Taxonomy (NCBI): domain Eukaryota; kingdom Viridiplantae; phylum Streptophyta; class Magnoliopsida; order Solanales; family Solanaceae; genus Solanum; species Solanum sejunctum. The sequence goes on from JAOTQJ010191185.1 coordinate 20,579, forward strand.
TTGGGTCACATTATGTTTGATAAGGGAATAAGGATTGATTTACAAAATATAGAAGCTGTGAAAGATTAGCCAAGACCAATAACACCCACGGAAGTTTGGAGCTTCCTAGGCTTAACAGTGTCACGCCCCAAGTTGCCGTTAGGGTGGACGGGCACCCTTGCCGATAAGGCTCGGGAGAACCAACCTATATCTATTCGCTTGTATATATATTATAATTAACTTTCTATGTTTGGTATGCTTATAGGGAGATAAATGGTAATAACAAGCTGAAAGGAGATGCATATAGCTAGGCCATTGGGGCCACGGTTCCTTATGTACCAGACATGACCACACTTTAGTTTACATAGTCTACAAAGCCACTAGTCGAGAGAATGTATCCATAAATGTTCGGGATAGGCCCTATCCGAATTAACTATATAATATAAATATATAAACTCCAAATATACACAAAGCTCCGGAATAACCTGGAGCTTGGTAACAACAACTGAATGTCCTGAACTCTACTGGGAAGATCTATTAGCATCTGTACCTGCAGCATGAAATGCAGGTCCCCTAGAAGGGACTCAGTACACGATAATGTACTAAATATGTAAGGTAACAAATAATGTACATGAAATATAACTCAAATGAAATTATGCATTGATTGCGGATAAGAGACCACCTTTAATTATACTTTGGGATGAAGTACTTAATGTTCTTTATATTGCTTTACCTTTATTTTAAAATTTGTACTGTAAAATTTGTGCACAGCTGTACTCAAATGACCAACTGATCAGTGGTGAACTGTATCAGGATCGTCTCTATGCTAGGTTCTCAATGAACTCCCTAGGGCTACCACCCATAAACTGTATTGGGATCGTCCCTATGCTAGGTTCGCAATGAACCCCCTCGGGCTACCACCCATC
>JAOTQJ010191235.1:0-21473 GCA_025642045.1 Solanum sejunctum
TAGAAGAAATATTGCATTCGGTCCCAAACTTTATTAAATTGAACCAATTAAGGACTTTCAGGGTTTAAATTAAGTTATGAGTCCTAATAGTGGCATTTAGGAGTTGTTACTTTTCTTTCATTCTTTAGATTGTACCATAGAGCTAGGTGAATTATGTCTAACTCCTGAATTATTTTGTACAGCGAGCAAGTATGCCAGAAACTAGGAAGAACAAAGGTAAAGGAAAGGCAGTAGAAGCGGGGGCTAATTCACCTAGTCATATAAGACTACGAAATAAGGGTCAAGATGAGTCCCTATCACATGCATGTTTAACCCCTTCAGCTCCTAATGAACCCAAGAAGAGTGAAATTCCCACAGAAACACCTATCGATGCTACAGTGCAGGATTTGAGAAATACGACTAACTACTAACTCATATAGTTGTTGTCCAAAGAGAGAAAGGTCCAGTTATGGGTGCAGGTGGTACAAATAGGGCAGCTAGCGTAAGGATACTGGACTTCCTTAATTTGGACCCTCCAGCCTTTACTGGGTCTGATCCTAATGAAGATCCCCAAGACTTCATTGATCACATTCAGCGCACTTTTGATGTTATGCATATTAGTGAACAGAAGCTGTTGAGTTAGTAGCATATCAGTTGAAGGGTGTGGCTATATTATGGTATGAAGCATGGAAGCAGTCCAAAGATATAGATCCACCTCCGACTACTTAGAAGGAGTTCAAAGAGACCTTTCTTGACCTTTACTTGCTATTAGAGATTCGAGAGGCCCATGCAGATCAGTTCCTGAGTATCCACCAGGGGAATATGAGCGTGAGGGAGTATAGCCTCTAATTTAATTCCCTATCCAGGTACGCTCCTAATGTGGTTGCTACTATGGCAGATAAAGTTCAATGGTATGTGGATATATTGGATACATATCTGGTCAGAGACTATACTATTGCTTCCTTGAATAAAGATATGGACATAGCAAAGATGCAAACTTTTGTGCAAAAATTAGAGGACCAGAGGTAGAGAAAGAGGATATAGGAGTCGGAAAGGGCACAATCTAAGAGGACCAGATCTTCAGGGCAATTTACACCATCCCAAGGAGAGTTTAGGCCTCGATTTTCTAATAGACCGCCTAGGCCATCATTTTCCTATTCTGCAGCCAGTGCTCCAGCACAACTTCAAGGGTCTAAAAGTAACCAATTTGGTCAACAGGGTGAGGGTCAAGGTACACAAACAACAGGGGGATCGGTAGGCCAGCCAATAACTCCTAGGCAGCCCTATAAAAAATGTGGAAAAAAATCATCCAAGTATATGTCGTGTTGGGACAAATGGTTGTTATTGGTGTGGTGCACTTGGGCACATTATGAGAGATTGCCCGAGGAGGCATATGGGTGAGATAGCACAACTTGCTGGGTGATCTATGGAATTATCATCATCAGATCCTCCGTTAGAAAGGGGCCAACAAGTACCTATTGGTCGTGGTAGAGGTGTTAGAGGAGCAACTAGCTCTAGCAGGGTCCAGAATCGTACTTATTGTTTAGGGAGCCGACAAAACTTGGAAGCTTCACCTGATGTGGTCACAAGTACATTATACATCTTCTCTCATAATGTATATGCATTAATTGACCCTAGTTCTACATTATCATACATTACTCCTCTAGTTCTGGGAAGTTTAAGAGAACACCTAAATTATTGAATAAATCAATTGAGGTGATTACACCAATCAGTGAGTGTATTATAGCTAGAGGGGTTTATTATGATTGTGTAGTAACTGTTTTTAACCATGATATATTAGCTGAATTTATTGAGTTAGAAATTGTAGAATTTGATATTATAATGGGTATGAATTTGTTATCTTCTTGCTATGCCACCGTGGATTGCCGAACTAAGAAAGTGTACTTCCACTTTCCAAATGTGGTAGTCCTTGAATGGAAAGGCAATGTTGAGGAACCAAAGAGGAAGTTTATTTCTTACTTTAAGGCCAGAAAGATGATAGCTAAGGGGTATATATGTCTCTAGTTTGAGTAATGGATATGGAGGCAGAGTTGCCAACTCTAAAATTAGCACCAGTAGTGAATGAATTTGTTAATGTGTTCCCTGAAGAACTGCCAGAATTACCTCCTGAATGAGAAATAGATTTTGGTATTGAATTACTTCCAGGCACCTAACCTATTTCTATCCCTCCATATAGAATGGCCTGAATTAAAAGAATAGCTAAAAGACTTATTGGAGAAGGGTTTTATAAGATCTAGTGTATCCCCTTGGGGTGCATCAGTGTTATTTGTTCGCAAAAAGGATGGAACATTGAGAATGTGTATTGAGTATCGACAATTGAATAGGGTGACCATTAAGGAAAAATACCCCTTCCCCAGGATTGATGATTTATTTGATCAGTCACAGGGTACCAAATGCTTTTCAAAAATTGATCTGAGATTGGGGTATCACCAAGTGAGGATAAAGGAGGAAGATATATCTAAGACTACTTTCAGAACATGGTACGGTCACTTTGAATTTCTTATTATGTCATTTGGGCTAACGAATGCACCGACAGTTTTTATGAATCTGATGAACAGGATATTTAATCCATTCTTGGATATGTTCTTTATTGTACTTATAGTTAACATTTTGGTATACTCAAGGTCACAAGAGGACTATGCAAATCACTTACAGCAGGAGCTGCAGGTTCTTCGTGATTGACAGTTGTATGCCAAGTTTTCTAAATGTGAATTTTGGCTAAAATTAGTGGCATTCTTAGGTCATATTGTGTCTAAGGAGGGAATAAAAGTTGATTCACAAAAGATAGATGCTGTGAAAGATTGGCCAAGTCCAATAACGCCCACGAAAGTTTGGAGCTTTCTAGGTTTGGAGAGTTATTACAGAAGGTTTGTTGAAGTTTTTTTCTTCCATTTCTACACCTTTAACAAAGTTGACACATAAGGCAACCAAGTTCTAATGGAATGATGCATATGAAAGGAGTTTCCCAGAACTGAAGAATAAGCTAACTTCTGCAGCAGTGCTAGTACTTACAGATGACACTGAGGGGTATGCAGTGTATTGTAATGCTTCAGGAGTTGGGTTAGGGTGTGTACTGACACATCATGGTAGAGTAATTGCTTATGCATCTAGATAGCTACAACCATATGAGAAGAATTGCCAAACTCATGATCTTGAGCAAGCGGCTGTTATATTTGCTTTAAAAATATAGTGCCACTATTTGTATGGGGTTCATGTTGACATATACATAGATCATAAGAGTTTGCAATATATCTTTAAGCAGAAAGACCTAAAGTTAAGACAATAGAGATGGTTGGAGCTGATAAAGGATTATGATGTTGATATACTATACCATCCGGGGAAGGCAAATCTGGTAGCCGATGCTCTGAGTCGTAAGGCAGTTATGACTACTGGTGATCAGGCCATGGTGAGTCAAGGAATGGCTAAGGATCTACGACAACTAGCTAGTTTAGGAGTTTGCCTTCTTGAAACTCCAAAGAAAGGGGTTATTGTACATAATGCAGCGATATCTTCATTAGTAATGGTGGTGAAGGAAAAGCAGTTCGAGGATCCTGTTCTATGACAGCTTAAGGAAAAAGTGAGTCAGGGTACGATAAAGGGCTTTGACCTTACACAAAATGGTGTACTTTACGGCCAAAACAGATTTTATGTGCCTGATATTGATGGGTTACGAAAAAATATAATGGAAGAAGCCCACCATTCGTAATATTCCATCCATCCAGGATCGACTAAGATATACCATGACCTAAAGGGAGTGTTTTTATGGGGAGGCATGAAAAAGGACCTTGAAGAATTTGTGTCTTAATGTCCAAATTGTCAACCAGTGAAGGTAGAACACCAAAAGCTAGGAGGTTTTATGCAGTGTATAGAACTTCCAACTTGGAAATGGGATATAATCAATATGGACTTTGTTATCGGTTTGCCTTGCTCATTTCAGAAGTTTGAATTTGTTATCAGTTTGCCTCGCTCATTTCAAAAGTTTAACTCCATATGGATAATAGTTGATAGACTCACAAAGTCAGCACATTTCCTACCTGTTAGGAGTGAGTATATAGCGGAGGAGTATGCCAAGCTATATCTCAAAGAGATAGTCAGGCTACATGGAGTCCCAATCTTCATTATATCTGACCGAGGGACTCAATTCACTGCGATGTTTTGGAAGTATTTCCAAAGGAGTTTGGGTACACAAGTGAATTTGAGTAAAACTTTCAACCCTCAAAATAATGGTCATGCAGAACGCACTTTCGAGACATTTGAAGATGTGTTGCGAGCTTGTGCATTGGATTTTGCAGGTAGTTGGGTAGATCATTTGCCACTTATTGAGTTTGCCTATAATAATAGTTACCATTCAAGTATCAAGATAGCACCCTATGAAGCTTTGTATGGAAGGAAGCATAGGTCGCCAATTGAATGGTTTAAAGTGGGTAAAACCACCTTACTTAGGCCAGATCTAGTACAATAAGCCATGGAAAAAGTTAAGGTAATACAGTAGCAACTAGAAACAGCCCAACGTCATCACAAATCATATGCGGATGCTAGGAGGAGAGGGCTGAAATTTTCAGTAGGACATTGGGTATTTTTAAAGGTGTCTCCAATGAAAGGGGTCATGAGTTTTGGTAAGAAAGGAAAGCTAAGCCCATGTTACATAGGCTTGTATAAGATTATTAAGAAGATCGGGCAGGTTGCATATGAGCTAGAGCTACCCCAAGAGCTTTCAATGTTTCATCAAGTTTTCCATGTATCAATACTTCGGAAGTGTATAGGTGACCCATATTGTGATGCTTCAGGAGTTGGATTAGGGTGTCTACTGACATAGAGTGGTAGAGTAATTGCTTATGCATCTAGACAGCTATGACCTCATGAAAAGAATTACCCAACTCATGATCTTGAGCAAGCAGCTGTTGTATTTGCTTTGAAAATATGGCGCCACTATTTGTATGGGGTTCATGTTTGCATAACTATAAATCATAATAGTTTTCAATACATCTTTAAGCAGAAAGAGCTAAACTTAAGACAACAGAGATGGTTGGATCTGATAAAGGATTATGATGTTGATATACTATACCATCTGGCGAAGGCAAATGTGGTAGCTGATGCTCTGAGTCATAAGGAAGTTATGACTACTGGCGATCAGGCTATGGTGAGTCAAGGAGTGGCTGAGGATCTACGATAGCTATCTAGTTTAGGAGTTCACCTTGTTGAAACTCCCAAGGAAGTGGTTATTGTACATAATGCAGCGACATCTTCATTAGTAATAGAGGTGAAGGAAAAATAGTTCGAGGATCCTGTTCTATGATAGCTTAAGGAAAAGGTGAGTCAAGATACGACAAAGAGCTTTGACCTTACACAAAATGGAGTACTTTATAGCCAAAACAGATTATATGTGCTTGATATTTATGGGTTAAGAAAAAGGATAATGGAAGAAGCCCACCATTCCTGATATTCCATCCATCCAGGATCGACTAAGATATACCATGACCTGAAGGGAGTGTTTTGGTGGGGAGGCATAAAAAAGGACCTTGCAGAATTTGTGGCTCAATGTCCAAATTGTCAACAACTGAAGGTAGAACACCAAAAGCCAAAACGTTTTATGCAGTGTATAGAACTTCCAACTTGGAAATGGGATATGATCAATATGGACTTTGTTATTAGTTTGCCTCGCTCATTTCAAAAGTTTGACTCCATATGGCTAATAGTTGATAGACTCACAAATTCAACACATTTCCTACTTGTCAGGAGTGATTATACAATGGAGGAGTATGCCAAGTTGTATCTCAAAGAGATAGTTAGGCTACATAGAGTCCCAATCTTCATTATATCTGACTGAGGGACTCAATTCACTGCAAAGTTTTAGAAGTCTTTCCAAAGGAGTTTAGGTACACAAGTGAATTTGAGTACAACTTTCCACCCTCAAACAGACGGTCAAGCAGAATGCACTATCCAAACACTTGAAGATATGTTGCGAGCTTGAGCATTGGATTTTAGAGGTAGTTGGTTGGACCATTTGCCACTTATTTTGTTTTCCTATAATAATAGCTACCATTCAAGTATCAAGATCGCACCTTATGAAGCTTTGCATGGAAGGAAGTATAGGTCGGCAATTGAATGGTTTGAAGTGGGTAAAACCACATTACTTGGGCCAGATCTAGTACAACAAGCCATGGAAAATGTTAAGGAAATACAGTAGCGACTAGAAATAGCCCAAAGTCATCATAAATCATATGTGGATGCTAGGAGGAGAGGGCTGGAATTTTCAGTAGGAGATTGGGTATTCTTAAAGGTGTCTCCAATGAAAGGGGTCATGAGGTTTGGTAAGAAAGGAAAGCTAAGCCCACGTTACATAGGCCTGTATAAGATTATTAAGTAGATTGGGCAGGTTGCATATGAGCTAGAGCTACCCCAAGAGCTTTCAACAGTTCATCAAGTTTTCCCTCTATCAATTCTTCGAAAGTGCATAGGTGACCCATATTGTGATGTTTCAGGAGTTGGATTAGGGTGTGTGTTGACACAACATAGTAGAGTAATTGCTTATGTATCTAGAAAGCTATGACCACATGAGAAAAATTACCCAACTCATGATATTGAGCAAGCACCTATTGTATTTGCTTTGAAAATATGGAGCCACTATTTGTATGGTGTTTTGTTGACATATATACAGATCATAAGAGTTTTACATCTTTAAGGAGAAAGACCTAAACTTAAGACAATAGGGATTGTTGGAGCTGATAAAGGATTTTGGTATTGATATACTATACCATCCAGGGAAGGCAAATGTGGTACCCGATGTTTTGAGTCATAAGGTAGTTATGACTACTGGTGATCCGGCCATGGTGAGTCAAGGAATGGCTAAGGATCTAGGACAACTACCTAGTTTAGGAGTTCGCCTTCTTAAAACTCCAAAGGAAGGGGTTATTGTACATAATGCAGCGAATTCTTCATTAGTAATGGAGGTGAAGGAAAAACAGCCCAAAGTCATCACAAATCATTTGCAGATGCTAAGAGGAGAGGGCTGGAATTTTCAGTAGGAGATTGCGTATTTTTAAAGGTGGCTCCAATTAAAGGGGTCATGAGGTTTTGTAAGAAAGGAAATCTAAGCCCACATTACATAGGACTGTATAAGATTATTAAGAAGATCGGGCAGGTTGCATATGAGCTAGAGCTACCCCAAAAGCTTTCAATGGTTCATCCAGTTTTCCATGTATTAGTGCTACGAAAGTGCATAGGTGACCCATCTCATATCACTCCTATTGAGGATGTACAGGTTATGGAATATCTCACCTATAAAGAGGAACCTGTTTTTATTTTGGATCATCAAGTTATTAAGCTGAGAAATAAAGAAATAGCTTCGGTGAAGGTACTTTCAAGAAATTAGCAAGCAGAGGAGATGACTTGGGAGGCCGAGGACGCGATGAAGTCAAAATACCCTCATTTTGTTTGAAGCTAAATAGGACGCCGAACATGAAGAATCGGAACACTAATAGGTACGTGTGATTGAATAATTAGTGTGTTGTTAAAGTTTTATTTAAATAAAGGTTTATACTTCGTCAAGCTACCCAATTGTACTCACATTTGAGGATGAATGTTCCTAAGGGGGGAGGATGCAACACCTCACATTTTATATGTACTAATGCTATGTAAATAAATCATTTTATGGTTTGGTCAAAGTAGTGTCAATTCTTGAAAGTGCTTGAATCTCTTGTTAATGGGCGATATGTGAGTCTAAATGCTTAAGAGGGTTGAGGATATATATATGTTGGTGTTAAATTGAGGATATATCATCTCTAAACTAAGTAAAAGAATTGAGGTTATTGTATGACTTAATAACCTAGTAGGTGAGTCACCTACTTTCTTAGCTTAAAATTGATAGCCAAACGGAGACGAGGCTCGACGCCGAATTTATTCAAGTTCGATTATGAATAGATTCCATGTTAAGGGTGAAACTTTGGACCATATTTTAATATCATAATGGACATTATTTTCAGTCGAAGATGAATTTAAAAACGTCCTAAGTATACTACAAACCACTTGGCCATTTGGACCCAAAACAAACTAGGAAGAAAGCTAAAAATAGGCAGCAAAGGTCCATCATATTTGAGACCAAATTAAGCCTAATTTTGGAGGATAAGATGCTGATTTATTAGACTATTAATGGTTGTCTTTATAAGTTCTAAACTTGATGACAAAGCTGGCCAAATTTATCTTTAAAAATGGGTCAAGTGCAACACTAAATCATTCCACTAGGAAATAAAGTTTCAGCTTTCTTAAGGTGTTTTGTCTTCTCTATAGTTCACTTCACCAATCTGCAAATTCAATTGTCTAAGGCTTTTGAAGGGAATACAGAATATATAAGGCAAAGTTAAACAATTATAGTTGTGTATTTAGTATGATTTCTTCATGACAAATAAGAAGTATATGATAGTATCTTTGCTGAAAATTTGCTAGGAATTCTGCACAGCTTGTGTCCAGAAAGTTGACGCACACTTGCCTTTTATTTTGGTGACTTATATATGGTTTTTGGGATTTATTATGAAGAGAATTTGATGTTATTAATATGGTTTAAGTTATATATATTGATAGTATGGTTTCTTCATGTAAAACAAGAAGTATATGCTATTATGTTATGCTGAAAATTCAGGACAGCATGTGTCCTAAGTATTGTTGTGAACATTTCTTGTTGTTCAAGAGGATTTTCCCCTAATTGGTTGTATGAAATATGAAGTAAGACTTATGTTCTAACAATATATAGGTTGTTAGGAATTTAACTAAGCTGTTACACCACTTTTACAGTCCACAAAGATGAGTTGTTTTACAATGTCGTAATTTCACTCTTAAAAGAAACTTGGGAGCTGAAAATTGTAATATGTTGTTCCACGACTTTCACCTATTTTGGGACTATTTTTGGAATAGTTTAAGATTGTTTTTATGTTTAAAAATGTTGGATATAATTTTGGTAAAGTTAAAGCAAGCTTGGAAATTGTTGACGTCGAAGTGTGGTGAAAGGATGTAACGTTATGCCGCTTGTTTGTATGTTATGAAGAATTGTTATGTGTGGTGTTGTGTAGGCTGTTGTAGGAATGTTAAGGGTATAAAAATAAGTTATACATGACATGTACATAATAATGGTTATTAGAAAGTACGTTTATAGTGAAAAGGTTGAAGAAATGTCTTTGCATCATTAGTTGAAAGCTTGCTGTCTGGGTGATCGTTTTTGTGATATTGGACTGCCTAGAAGTGTTGTGTTGCTACTAATAATAGTCTTATTTCTTAATATGCTATAGATAAATATTTAATGGAAACCAAAACCACTCCAAGTTAGTAACGAGGTCATACAACGAGGTATGTAAGGCTACTTGATTTCGTATCACTTGGCATGAAACATAGATCCTTTGGTAAGCAAAGGCATTTATCTACTCCAACATGACAATCAGCCATGCCTCCAATATTTCACATATTGATCTGCTTCCATATATGTATTTACCTTCAAATCTACATACATACGTGAATACCAAGTACATGAGTTCTTGTTGCCAACAAAGTTCATAATGTGTCTCATTTCATACACACTTCATTGTTTATGTAACATACCCTCTTCATTTGCCATAGTATCTTGTGCAATTATTTACATGTCACATGTTGGATAATACAACCTTATATCTCCAATATTATGACCATCAAAAGAATAATCTCAAAGGTAATAGAAAGATAAAGGATACAGTTTTGTTTATCTATGGGTGGTAGCCTGAGGGGTGGAAGAATCACCTAGCCAGGGATGATCTTATCATGGGTGGTAGACCGAGTGGTTAAGGAAGAAACAAGCCAGGGAAGATCCTGATATCTCAACGGGTGGAAGAATCACCTAGCTAGGGAAAATCTTATTACGGGTAGTAGCCTGAGGGATTAAGGAAGAACCAAGCCAGGGACAATCCCGATACAGCTATACCACTGATCAGTTGGTCATTTACAGTATATGATGTGCACAGATTAGATATTAAAGGTAAAGCATTATAAAGAACTTAAAGTAGATGATTCCAAAGTTTATCAAAGGTGGTCTCTTATTCTACACAAGTGCATGGTTTCATTTGAGTTGTTATTTTATATACAGTATTTACTGGCTTACATATTCAGTATATTTTCTCGTACTGAGTCCCTTGTGGGGGACCTGCATTTTATGTTGCAGGTGAAGGTGCTAGTAGATCTCCCCAGTAGAGTACATGACATTCAGCTGTTGTTATCAAGATCCAGGTTGCTTCGGAGCTTTGTGTGTATTTAGAGCTTATATGTTTGCATCATACAGTTAATTCAGATGGGGCCTATCCCGAATATTTATGGATACTTGCTCTTGACTAGAGGCTTTGTAGACTATATAAATGATAGTGTGGTCATATCTAGTACATTAGACACCATGGCCCCATTGGCCTAGCTATACACATCTCCTTTTAGATTGTTATTATCGTTTATCTTTTTAGAAGCATGCCAAACATAGAAAATTCCTTAAATTATGTATACAAAGAACATAGATATAGGTTGGTTCTCCCGAGCTTTATCGACAACGGGTGCCAGTCCGCCCTAACGGAACTACGGGGTATGACACCTTTGAACTTGAAAAGAACATATAGTGTTTAAGGAGGGATGAGCCACTATTGACCATATGCTACCCTACCTGACCTTTACCCTACATTACAGTCCTAGGAAAGTCCTTTCTGATCCTAGTCTAGAAGAAATTCAAGTGAACCCCAATTGAAAATAAAGGCAAGCCTATAGGTTAAAGTTTACATGCTATTTCTCATTTGGGAGAGTGAGAGTTGAAGAGATCCTTTAAAAGCAATATCATAATCATGAGTATTCAGGATTTGCTTTGGCATAAGGGCAAATGGTGATGCTTTTAGGTAGTGATTAGTAGCTACATGAGTAATTATGAGAATAACCATGTTTTTATTACTCCTTAGTCATCTCTCGAGGCTTCAAAGTCATGTAAGTGGTTTGTGAAAGTTTGTATAGGGATGAAAAAGGTGAAGATGTATATGTTTATGTCCATGGCCCTATGTGAAAACTCTAAATTGAATGGATTGATGTTTTATTTACTTGAGGACAAGCAAAGGCTTAAGTTGGAGGCGTTGATGAGTTCATATTTTGGACTTATTTTGGGGATAGATTACAAAGAAATGTTGCCCTTAGTGTGCTATTATTTCCAATTTCTAACAAATATGCATGTTCTATGATAGGAAATGGGATTAAATGTACACAAATAGACAATACTTGGTGAAATCTTGAAAATTGAGCAAAAGTACAGAATGGCGGAGAAAAGCGGTATTACCAACATACTTGATGATCAACTGAATACTCAGGGATATCACCTATTATTTTAGCAACCAAGGTTCTAGGTCAGGTCCAAAAGGCCGTCAGTTTTAATGCACAAAGTATACTCAGTGATCCACTGAATTGCATAAGAGATCGCCTAAAGTTGTAGCACCCAAAGCCTCAAAAAAATGATAGGAAGTCTATATGAGGAAATTTTGGCAAATATCTAAATTCAATCAGTGGAAAAAATAGCCATTGCCTAATGTTGCAAAAGAGAAAGCCTTATAAGAATTCACAGGAGAGCGGTCAAGTGCACATTCGGTACATCATCGGAGTGCTTGGCGATTGTCAGCCTTGACCGCCAAATAACATTTCACAACATAAACTTTCACATATTTGTATATAGTATACAAGAAATTTAAGAAAGGATATTGTATATATCAGTTCATACCATATTAGAATAATTAGTCTGAGTAGTAGTACATAGAACTTTTCTCTTAGAGTACAAAGGAAAGTTATGGTTTTGAAGCTTTTGGGAAGCAAATTGGAGAAGATTGACGGGTGATAATCAATTAACTTGTATTCAATCTTGGTACACATGACTGTTGCTGCTATGTATGGTGTCAAATCTTTATTTTCTAGCATATATGGCTAAAACCCCTATGTTGGGGTGTATTATTGATATAGGTCTTTGATATTTTAACTTATATTTCGTTGATTTGAGTGAATTTATATGCATTACTATGTTTAATATATAATTTGAAGGTTATAAATATTACGCCCCAAGCCAAGGTCCTAGACGCGACACGGTGAATAGAAACCTAAAGGGAGCCTAAACAAGCCTCTTAAGCATGCAAAGCACATCCTTTGTTTCACAAAAGCATCAAAGAGCAATAAATATGTAAAACATAATTTGTAAGGAGAAATGGGGCATTGGACTCACGCTATAGGGATGTTGTATGAAAGAGGATGGGAATGAATGATATAGCAAATAATTTCTGAAAGGTGCATAAGTATAACTCATGCTATAGGGACAATTAGGGACTTGGGACTTCCATCTCATCACCATCATCAAGCATTTAACATAAAAAGGGAGTATGGGACTAAAGGATATCTTCATAATCCCAAAACAATCGCTCTCAATCATATATAACCATCTCAAACACCTCTAAATATGAAAAGGATGGGGGCCAAGACATTTCCCCGACTCACCCTCAAATGATAGTATCCAAAAGTAAATGAGTCTAAATAAGGCATAAAAGTAAGTAGAATCTTATCCCCAGATATGGAGGACTCACTAAGCAATCTTCAATCAGAACGCCTAGCTACCTGGAGGAGGAGGATAATAAGGAGCTTTGGTTCCTACTTGGTTAGATCATGTAAGCAAAAAGCATATGTTAGTATTTGGAAAGTATTATTTATTTTACTTCCCCACCTAGATACTCTAGGTTGGGGGGGTAGGCCCTGGGGGGTGCAAATGCATCAAAAAACATAAATCATAAGTAATCAATATGTGTCATCATAAATAATGGATATAGGCTCAATATGTCATGAGAGGCAATTTCCTATAGGGACATGCATGAAGAAACATCAAATCACATGGAATCATATGCATAGTGGGAAGAGAACATAACCGACAAATAAGACCAAGTGAGCTACTACTTGAAATTCTGATGTTCACTCCACATCGGACAAGGAGCAGTCTACTTTGCCAAGCTAGACCTTACACTATCCTTATGGCATAGCCTTTTCAAAAAGTGCCACTACCTTACGACATAACCTTTTTGGTGGGTTTCACATTTTATCTTTACCTTATAGCATAGCCTTTTTGATAGGTTCAACAAGCATCCATACCTTAAGACATTGCCTTTTTGGTAGGTACAAGCCCACAGAGGTAGTTAATGTCATAAACCTATGGTGGCATATAGTTATGGGACCATGGGAGACTATCAAGGTCCTCTCGGTGCTAGGTCACAATCCCATAGAATACTTGAAATATAATCATAGTTATAGCATACATAGTCTCAAAATATCTTAGTATAATTCTTGGAGTAGCTCATTAATCATAACTTGTAGCATCTAAGTTAAGGCTGTACATAATTCTCGTCATTCATATCATTCTCATGAGCTCATAGAGTACTTGTTAGCACCCTTGGCAGTCTCAACATGCTTATCATACATATCTAGCCATAATACATTCATGACTTAAGAACTTGGCATGCATCTTTAATTAAATTCATATTGGCTAAATGTATGCAAGATTGAAATAATGCAATTCATAAATAAATATAATGAGAGGAGTATAATAAAATCCTTAAACATTATTCAAAATAACTCGCAAATCAACACAAGAAAACTTGGTTTGGACACCATCAAACCCTTACATGAAAATCATAGATTTCATATGATATGTATGACATGATAATATACTAGTATGACCATCATAAAACACTTCATATTATCATCATAAGAATGAGTTCATAAAAATCATCATGTATTACCATAACTTGAGAAATCAAAAAGCAGAAGAGGAATGGTTGAGCTTGTGGAGGAAAGGTCTCCACAATTGAAATCCACATATCTTATCTACTTAATAAAGACAAAAATTTGATTTGGAGGTGAAAAAACCAAAACCCTAGCTTGCACTCTACTTTGAAGACCTTATAGGACTTGAGAGGGGTTTAGGACTTAGAGTGTTTTTGGAATGAAGAGGAATGAGAGGAATTAGGGTTGACAGAGTTGATAAGTGGTCCCTTGAAGGTTAAAACAGTAGAGTATTAGCATAAGGTACTGAGAAATGACAAAACTACCATTTTTAATATCTGGCTGGAAAGGTCTACGAGACCCTATTTATGGGTCATAGTCCATTCTACAAGCCATAGATAGGGGTTTTGTCTGATAGATTTTCAAACTTCTAGATACCATTCCCTGATTTATATTTCATGACATGATCTACAACTCATAAAAGAATTCATGAGCCATCTGATAAGTCATAGATTGAATCCTTGAAAGATCCCAATTTGAAAAAGTCTACCCTAGGTTTCACGAACCAACTTATGGATCGTGTAACAATTTATGGTTGTAAAACTTCCTCGTAGAAGTTGATAGTATAAAAATTTTCAAAGATTATTTTCTTGTATTTTTCATACTTCTCATAGGTGGGGTCTTACAACAAACTTGGGGTTTTACTTGAGATCTCTGATTGTTGCCTTAGCTGGAATAATTGGAGTATGGAATGAATATAATGGATGAAAACCTCCTGGGGTTTCAGTTGAAGTCCACAGTCATAGATTCAATGTCCAAGGTATTAGACATTTTGCTGAGACTTCTTAAGCCAAGCGTGTCCTCCGCAGTCCGCGTATGATTTCCTAGTTGATTCATGCAAAACACTCTTGTATCATAGCTTATATGGGTTACAAGCAACCTAGTCTATTAACTCAATATCAACTTATTTTGTTAAGTATCTAGACCTAGCTTATAGATTGATTCCCATATTTGCACATCCTTAATATCTTCCTTTAATTGCTATTTAAATTGTTATTTAGAACTTGTTTAGCTGAATCATTATTTTGATTATTGTAACCTCCCATATCCTATAATTACCTGGCCTAATGAGTCACTTCTTCCTTAAACAATAATTCCCTATGGAATCGGCCCCAACCTCTAAATGTTAGGCTATTATGTTAATGATGACCATCCTCACTTCCTTTGAGTAGACGGATTGAGAGATATCAACATGGTACTGAGGAGGTCCTCATGTTGTAATCTCATAATGAGATCCTGAATACTCAAGTGACTGATATTAAGGAAAAATTGCTCAATCATTATGTTAAATCAGTTGCCCGTCTCTCAAGTCATCCAGTCTCTTACCCCAAAACCCCCTTTCTCCTAAAGCTTGTCAACTCCTCTATCTTATCTTTGTTATCTCTTTTTATTCTAACCATTCTAATATGGTTCTCTCATGACAGGATTATTATAATATTTGGATTGTAGATCTTTTGACTTGTGAATAAGTAGCTTCTTTTGCGTTTCTTTTTTTTTCCTCTGTTTCATTTTGGTTATGCTTGATATATCTTCTGATGTTGTTTATGACACCCTTGTGTTGCATTAATTTTAAGGTTTACTGTCAATTTTTTTTATGATTTCAAAAGGGGGAAGACGATAAATGCTTTCAGAACTAAACAAATGAACTATTGTATTGATGACAGGGGTAACTAATATAGGGACCTGGTTGAAGGAGAAAGTTTATTGATAGGAGGAACAAGTCAATATTCTTAAGATGTTAAATGTGCTAAAAGTAACTGGTAGAAATATCATGGGTTTATCATCATCAAAAAGGGGAAAATGATGTTATGAAGTTTTGATGATTTAACAAACCATGGGAACAAAGGAGGGACCTGATCTTATGAGTATTGTTAACCTGAAAGTGACACCCGACAAACAGTACACTGGGCACTAACAGGTTGTGATTTGTTCATTTGCATACTCTGCAATGATTGTTTGGGCAATGAAATGCCTCCAAATATTATTGATGTCAGGTATATATTTCCAACCTTTCCTAAGAAGAAAGCTTAAGGGTTTTTACACAGATTGAGTGAGTGTTCTTGGTGAGGCTCTTGAGTAGTGCACTAGGAAGATCAGTGTTGTTCTTGGCTTTATGTACTTCATTTTAAGCTTAATGGGTGGTTGCATCTTATGAATAAATTTCTATTCTATAAAGGGATCCTATTTAAGCAAGCTTTTGCTCTTGCCTGTTGAGTACATTTCATGAGTTAGCTATGATGAGTCTTGAAGTCTAAGTTGGCTAGGGTTAGTCAATTTAGTAGGTAGCAGAGTAGCTACTTAGTTTTCTTAAACTTGTGGTAGAGTAATCACAATAAGAAAAGGGATTTAGAGTGAAATTCCTTGACTACAAGAACTTGTAATTAAAATTATTGCTTTTTTGAGATGACTGGAGTTAGGTTGAAATCCTATTAGTATAGGTTGTAGTTTCTCCTCCCTTGAGCAAAAGGTTTCCACGTAAAGCAGATTGTGTCATTTTACTTTGTTGATTTACTATTTTTTAGCTATTTTTGTTTACTGCTATTCTGATGAGGGATCTGGTCCTCATACCTCAATAGACGCGTTCATCTTATCACTCGGGTCATGACAATTGTTGTACTATACTTTATTAGTCTATGGGATTTGATTTATCATTGAGAAGGCTTGAGGTAGGATTTGTTCTGGAAGACGTTAAGCTATCTTTCCAATGGAATCGTAGTAGCAACCTCTTGTCTTAAACTATGTACCACCATTACTTGCCTTATAGGCTAATGGATCCATATTTAGCCCCTCATGTTAGATGAATGTGCCATTATGGAGTTTACCTTGGTAAAGTAACCTCTCTCTTCTTGATGTGGGATTTATATTGAATTCTCTGTTATAACTCACATGGTTTATTATCGATTGATGTTGATCTCCCACTAAAATGATTATGTTTCTTTAAGCTAATATGATTTTAATTTCATTTTACTTCATGTCCTATCTCATGACTCATATGCTATTTACTTAACATCATGTATATGTATATGATTATCATGCATTGACCATATATATAGAACATTTAAAGTACTAAAACATACTCTATGCCTACATTATTTTAAAATATAGGGTCTAGTACTCCTTCTTCCTCTTGAGACTAACCTTGCTTGAAGACTACATGAAGAAGTTTGGTGAGTGCTTATGGTTCGAGGGCAAGCCCATCTTATGATATTTCTTGCTTATTTATTCATGATGAAACTTAGAGACTTTATCTTTAAGGACGTGTCTAAGCTAAACTTTATAGAGGCACGTTGGATATAGTGCAAAGAGTCGATGTTGTCTTTCTTTTTGGGTATAGCTTGCTTCTTTCCTTTTATGATGTTGAGTTGAGACCCATTCCTTATTTCCTTATAGATTGTGATGATGCTTTAAATACCTTATGAGTTCTTGTAACGACCCAACAAAGTGCCTAAAAACGTGCCTCAAAATGACTAAATTTTTAATTTTCATATATCTCAAAATCCATTTGTTATTTCAAAAATACAACTTCATATTCTTGTTCAGGGGGTCCCAAATTAGGGGGAAAAGGGCCTAACCCTGATTTAAGAGCAAAGATTTAGCAATTATAAATCTCAAGAACATAATTTCCAGAAAGAAATCTGCATCCCTTTCGCTCCGTGCCTCTATGTAAAAATGGTGCTTGGTTTTTTTCAGTTCGTCCAAAATATTCTAAGTGTTGGGACCAAGTGTTCCCAAACATGTTTTTGTCTATACTTAGCCAAAATTCACACTTATATCATCCTAAATATTTCCAAATACTCCCCAAAACACTTAGTCATATTTTTACTCCAAAATTCAAGTCTTAAATCCCTCATATGGACTTAAGGATTTCTTTCAAGTTTCAAGCCTGCATTTTCAATTTTCACCAAGAGCTTCTCCAAAGATAATATATGCAGGTTTTAGCCATTAGGTTCTTCCACCCATAGTGCCCTAATCTCCTTGTTACACAATTTGCATGATTTAAAGTTGATTTTACATATGGATCTTATATATTAAGAAATTTACTGAAATGGTGATTTGAGTTCATGAAAGTATAGTTGTTTTTAGCATATTTTGAGCTCTAAATATTGGATCTAATGTTACATTTGATGAGGGGTTTTAATGTGAATATCTTGGGGGTATTCCAAAGTGTAGACTGATGGTTTTACAATAGATTTTCTTATGGAATTGAAGGTCCAGAGCATGAGATATGATATGATTAATGTTATGATGATGAATTGAGCTTATGTACATGATAAATTCTATATAAAGTGTTGCATTAGACCATGCCCAATCCGGGGGTCTAAGAACCCGCATAACCAAGATAAGGTTTTGTACTCATTAATCGAGGGAAGGGTTAGTACTTCTCCACCTAGTGATGGGGAAACATCATCACTAACCGAGATGGGGTTTGTACTAATCAATCAAGTTAAGGGTTAGTACTTCACCACCTAGGTGATGGGGCAACATTATCACCAACAGAGATGGGGGTTTATACTCATCAACCAAGTGAAGGGTTAGAACTTCACTACCTAAGTGATGGGGCGGCATCACCACTAACCTACCAAGGGGATTGTACTTTGAAAATCTAATTTGGTCTATTCTACACATACGATATCTTATATGAGCGAGAGTTTCTTAAGCATGCCTCACTTTAGCATTGGTCATATATGTCATATTGCTATATTATGTCTATTGCCTACTGTTATGCATTTTGATTATGATGTCTATTTCTTGTTGTATTGCATCCTATATACTTGACACATTCGAAGGTACTAACATATACTATTGCCTACATGATATCACCATGTAGGAACCGGAGCTCAAGTTGATCATCCTTCTCCCCCACAAGGCTAGTGCAGTGCTACTCAAGCTAGTTGGTGAGTCATCTATTTCAAGGATCTTGGTCTATGTTTTCCCTTGTTTTGTATTGAGACGCTCTACTTTATATTCTATTTGACTACGAGGGTGAGCCTGGTTACCTTGTCTTGGTCCCAGCTCTTATCTATGTATTTAGACTAGCCATGTATCTATGATATGAGCTTTGACTCTTTGTCTCTTGATGATGATGTTTGCGAGCTATCCCTTAGCCCATTTTCCCCTTATTCTTAGTTTATGTTTTAGATTGCTTCCGCCACTAAGGATATGGAGTGATATGCTATAAGGCTTTTTTGAGGTTCCTTATTTGTCGTGTCAGGTTTAGACCCTAGGTTTGGGTCATGAAAAACTTGGTGAAAGAGCACTAGGTTGATAGATCCTTGGAGTCCAACACACCGCATCGATTAGAGTCATATTAATGGTTGTGAAGCATGCCATGACTATGAATAGGAGGTTATAAGACGTTTTAGAAAATATTTTCCTTCTTCATATTATAAGTCATGCTATAGAGCTATGATAAGTTTTTACCCCCTAACAATTGTTCTTTGGTATGCTAGATCATGCCAAACACTAGAGGAAGATGGGCCCAAACTCCCAAGGAGGAACCTACCAATAGTAAGCTCCGGCATGCTCTTGCAATGCTTGCCCAAGTGGTGGCCGACCAAGTCAATCAATGGGCCCAAAACCCTCGTGCTACTATCCCGGGAGCTAGGTTAAGAAGCTTTATAAGGATGAATCCTCCAGTTTTCCATGGGTCAAAGGTGGATAAAGATGCACAAGAGTTCATTGATAAGGTCTACAAAATCTTGAATATCATGGGTGTTGGGCCGAATGAAAAGGAAGAGTTGGCGGCTTACTAATTCAAATAGGTAGCCCAAATTTGGTATGATCAATGGAAGGGTGATAATGGAAAGGTTTATGTGGTTCTTTGGGAAGAATTCAAATGGCCTTCCTTAATTGATTTTTCCCTCTTGAGCTTAGGGAAGCAAAGTTGGTAGATTTTATGAACGTAAAACAAAGTGCTATGAGTGTGAGGGAGTATGCCCTCACATTTAATCAACTTTCAAAGTATGATCCTCACTTGGTGGCTGATCTTAGATCTAGGATGAATAAATTTGTGATGGAGGTCTCTGACTTTGTGAGTGAAGAATGTCGGTCCGCCTTGCTTATTGGTGATATGGACTTGCCTTGGTTGATGACTTATGCTGAGCAAATAGAGGAGGAAAATTTGAGAAAGAGGAGGGGCCATGAGGACAAGGGGTTCCGTTTTGAGGGTATGTTCCAAAAGGGTGCTAGATTTCATCAATGCCAAGGGCCTTCTCATGCTATAATAGGGGATTTGCCAATGACTTCCCTAGGCTTCAAGGGGTTGGTGGTGTGGCTCCTATTAATATATGTCCTAGATGTGGGAAGAGTCATAATGGCCCATGTTTGAAGGGTTCTAATGTATGTTTTGGTTGTGGGGAGCTTAGTCACAAGATGATAGATTGTCCAAGAAATCATGGCAAAGTCTAGGGTACAAAAGCGGTTCCTTTGGGTAGAGGTGGTCCTCAAGGTGGTTCCTCAAGGTGGTTCCCCAAGGCATAACCAATTTTATGCTCTACATGATAGGCAAGGGGTTGGTGAAGTCCCTGATGTAATTACCAGTATGATGAAAATCTTTGATCTTGATGTATATGATTTGATTAATCAGTGTGCGACTCTTTCTTTCATTTCCCTTTTTGTTGCTAAAAAGTTCCATGTTGTCCCTAAGTGATTGCATGAGTCAAGTGTCTACCCCTATTGATGCCTCCATTGTGACTAGGAAAGTTTAAAAGAATTGTGCTATTTGCATTTTGTATAAGTTGTTGCCTTGGGATCTTGTTGAATTAAATATGGTAGACTTTAATGTCATTCTTGGGATAGATTGGTTGCATGCCTACTATGCTTCTATTGATTGTAGAACACGTAGGGTCAAGTTTAAATTTCATAATGAACCCATCCTTGAATGGGAAAGAAAGATGTACTGGTCAAGGGTAGATTCATTTCATGCATTAAAGCCCATAAATTGATTTCTAGGGGATGTTTATATCACCTTGTGAGGGTTAAAGATGTGGAGTCCAAAGTCCCTTTCATCAAGTTGATCCCCATTGTAAATGAGTCCCTTGATGTTTTCTTAAATGACCTCCCAGATGCCCCTCCCAAAAGGAGATAGATTTTGGCATAGGTCTCCTTCCCAATACTCAACCTATCTCCATTCTCCCTTACTGTATGGCCCCGACAGTGTTGAAGGAGTTTAAAGAGCAGTTGAAAGATTTGTTGGAAAAAGGATTTATTAGACCTCATCAATCACCTTAGGGTGCACCGGTGTTATTTGTAAAGAGGAACGATGGGTCACTTAGAATGTGTATTGACTACCGACAACTCAATATGATCACTACAAAGAATAGATATCCTCTTCCAAGAATTGATGACTTGTTTGACCGATTGCAAGGGGCTAGCTTCTTCTCGAAGATTGATCTTCTGTCCAGGTATTATCAAGTGAGGGAGAGGGAGTATGATATCCCAAAGATAGCCTTCCAGAGTAGATATGGGCATTATAAGTTTGTTGTGATGTCTTTTGGGTTAACTAATACACCAACCATCTTTATGGACCTAATGAATTGGGTTTTAAAAACCAACCTTGATTCCTTTGTTGTGTTCTTCATTGATGATATTTTGATTGATTCATATAGTAGAGAAGAGCATGTGAGTCATTT
>JAOTQJ010191253.1:0-21470 GCA_025642045.1 Solanum sejunctum
AAATTAGCGCTAGTTTGACCAAACCATGTCATGTTTCATTTGACTTGTACTAGTAGTGTAAGGTGTGGGGTGTTACACTTTCGAGGCACATTTTTGGGAATATTATTTTGGGGTCGTTACAGTTATAACACACCTAATTAGTTAAATAGTAAATACTTAATATATCATCCTTAAATAATGAAAATCGGGAGTCGTCTTTTTGCTTTAATTTTGTTTTTGAACAAAAGTTCATGGATTAATCATGTACTCTAATTTATAATAAATTTGAATTATACATTTTGTATCCAAATTTATACAAATAAAACTGTTCTTTTTGGCTCTAAATATGTATACATATTTGTGAGAGAGCAAAACAGATTTTAGATTTTCTCACATCACCAATTTTAATGTCTATCTATATATTACTAATAATATGTTTATTTCTTTATACAATTATATAAATAGAAAGTCCTATAATTAAATGGCAAAAATATTTTTCTAAATTAAGTTGAAAAATTATGATAATCTTCAATAAATAAGTAGCAAGAATTTGAATAGTTTGAATTGCTAAATGTATAGTAATTTAATTAACTAATATCCTGTTGTTTTGTAAATATAAAAAATTCAGAAGAATCTGAAAAGTTGAAGAGAATAATTGAATGAATATCAATTTTAATTAATGTATGAAAAGAAATCTAAACAAATGTTTATCAAGAAATAGTATAAAGACAAGAAAGGAATTTCATTTTCTTCCAAGTGACCCCTTCCATCTTTATAGGTTCTAAGTTGGACCTTTTTAGCAAATTAATTTCCTCATATTTAATTGAATCATTCTTAAAACCACCAAGTTCACTCGAATGAATTCTACACTTTCTGCTTTTGAGTTGCATCGAAGGAAAAAAAAATTTCCATTAAGACGTGTATCATTATGACTAAATTGCCCTAAAGATAGATGCGACGGAAAGAAGTGACATTTCGAAGTGTTGCTAACTTAACATTTAGATTTCGACATCATAAATGTTAAACTATCTTTTCGCACTTAGGCGCATATCAATGTGCCATTGATAATGATTCTGGTGCCGCAAATTTGCAACAATATTTCAAATTTCATTAAAAAAAATATATAACTTGATTATGTGAGTTTATAGAATTGGTCGAATTCCATTGGCATTTCTATGAAGTATGATATATCATATGCCTATAAAGTAAAATTCTCAACATATATATTCAATTATAAATTTAAAACTTTTTTAAAAAACTTTTCTTTCAAAGATAACAAAATATTTTGAGTAACTAATTACTAAAATAATATCTCCTTACACTATTGTTTTGAATTTGTACTTTTCATTCTTTACAATTTACTTTTATACATGCCTCACCGCTTGTGTTAACAATATGTATCCGTTTGTGTTAACAATATGTATATAATTTTACTAAAAAAGATTCTTTAAACTACTCAGTTCCAATACATGACTTATTGTTTTCAATCTACTAAATTTTTACTGGATCATACAAATATAACTAACTAAATATTTTTTTTTAATTTTTCACCCAATTCTCGAAGCCTATATTGAAGTCCCATACAAATTCGAATTGCGCACTCCAGGACTCATTTGGAGGTGACGCTCTCAACAAAATTTTCTCCATATTCAAGGTTTAAATTTGATATCTCCGATTAAGGATGAAATAGTCTTATCACTGCACCACAACTTATATCAATTAGAGATAAGTGTACAAAACACACTTAAATTATACTACTTTTTTGAGTTTCACACCTAAAATATTGAAAGTTTGAGAAATGCACCTAAACTATCATTTATTAGTTTGAGGAACACACCTCTATTTTTTATTCCACTTCTTACCATGATGTGTGTGCTACACTCTCTCTTTTATTTTTAAAAAATGCCACATCAAACTCTACATGGACAAAACATTCCAGTTTGGCAAAAAAAAAATAAATTATAATATTAGTTAAAATTAAATATTAAAATATTATTATTTTAAAAAAAGTTATGAAATAAAATATAATTTTTTTACCCTGCCCCACCACTTTCTCTCACCGTATCCCCCTCACTCCGCCCCCAAACAAAAATTGTAAATTTTTTTTAAAAAAATTCTGATTTCATCTCCCTCTTAAAATAATAATCTACATATTATTTTAATTGTTTTTAGAAAAAATAATTCTACGCTACCCACTTAATCTTCCGCTTTTATTTTGTTTTATTATTTTTAGAAAATTATTTTTCATTTGTCGCAAGATTTTTTAAATAAATTTTTTATTTCTGTTATACTCTATAAACAAGTAGAAAAAAGTAGTTTTTTGAAAATATGTGTGCATATCTATAAAAAGATATAAAAAAGATAAAAATAAATTAGGAGCGGAGGATTAGATGCAAGTGAGATATAATTTTATTTATTTTAAAAATATCTAAGTTTTTTAGGTAGGATCGGGAGTAGGGCTGAAGTTTGATCTTTTAAAAAATATTTTATAAAAGAGATAAAAAAAAGGATAGGGATTGTTGGGAGTGGGTGGGCGGTACATGGGGATGGGCGCAATATTGTTGGAGAGAAAAATATTTAAAATTTTATTTGTTAAAGAATAATATTTTTTGGAAGAATATTTATACTTTAATCTTTTACTTTTAACTAATATTAATATTTTTATTTAATTTTTGTCAATGTGGCATGCCATATGGCTAGGTTTTCTCCAATAAAAGAGAGAGTGTATTACACACACCACTGATGTGTGTTTCTCAAACTTTCAATACTTTAGGTGTGAAACTAAAAAAAAATTATATAGTTTAGGTGCGTTTTGTATACTTTATCTCTATTAATTAAGTACCAAACATTAATTGTGTTGCAAGATAAGTAAATAAATAATAGTACATTTCTTGATTAAAGCACTTTGAATTATGTGAGAAAATAATGAAAGAAACCTTACAATGTTATTTCAAGATTTATAATATAACGGAAAAGTTCTCTTTGATATTGGTGAAGTCACTTCATCTTTTTTGAATTACTTCTCGAGGACAAATTTTAGACACTTGGTTGGACGTTCTCAGAACTAGTAATGTTAAAAGCGTAATAGGTTTCAGTTATGAAAATCTTAAAGATTGAACCCATAGTGTTTAAATTCTGAATTCGACTCTGGTCTACAGCAAATATCAGCTAGGCATGATGACTCGAGGATTGTGGCTTAACTTCCCATTTCAAGAAGAAAGATGCAGCATCTAACAACGTGTTAGCTAACATCATACTAATGCGACATGATAAAGCAAGTTGATCAGCCATACTATCACCTCAAAGTTATGCAAATAACGAAAGCTGGATCATTGTTTGTAACCCCACTTGTGCTGAAACTATACTGGGTATTTTGTTGTTGTTGGACCATAGACTGTCATTAATAAATAAGAAATTATGAGAGTACCTCGGATCTTTCAGCCTTGAGGTTTTTGTACTCATTGCTTCAGTGATCAAGGCCTTCCCAAATTTCAAATGGCTCAGTTCCAGAGGTATGGGAATGCAAACATGCTTTCCAGGTGGAACAAAGATCTGGACTAAGTATGCTTGGCACGAATATCAGCACGACGTTCTGATCAGCATCAACCCCTCAGTCCCAATCATTAGCTATGATATGATGGATTCTCAAGTCATTAGATATACCCTATAGATCCATTGCAATGAGAGTAAAAGAAATCAATGAAAACATAAATATGGAAATATCACAAGAGAGAGGAAAAAAAAGGAACGGAACAAAAAGAATAGTACTAACATAATTAACCCGAATATTTTACCTTACCTCAATATCAAACCCCAAATGCAGATGCATGAACGATTCACACTGTTGGGTCATTTCAATCATCTCCTGATATGATTTCGGGACAAATTCTGGAGGCAATAAACTGAGGGTATCCCACATAGATGCAGTGCTGACTACAACCTTCCTAGCACGGACAAACTGCAACACCACGAGGAAAAAATGCATCCTTAATAAAAAAAAATGGTGTGTATCATTTTACGATGCATCATAATTTTTATCTAGGACTCACTTGGCCACCTCTTAGTTTGAGTCCAACAGCTCGACCTTTTTCAACAAGTATGTTTTCTACGTGGCTCTTGAGAGAAATCCATCCACCAAACTTTTGTAATCCTCGAACACGAGCATCAACAATTGCCCCACTTCCATGAAGTGGATATTCTAGAGTACAACCTGGCTAATACCATTCTGAGAACATGTACACCTATGAAATGTCAAGGACAATATTAATGAAGTTGCACAAAACCGGGAAATTCCATGTGTGCAAACCCAAATTTGACACATTAAACGAAAAGGTAAGTTTCGGTTGTGGGGTGCTATATGTAAAAGTTGAATGCTCCATACATGTTTCTACAAATAATATCATGGAGGAAGCAATATGCATGATTTATTCTGATAGATGTCAATTACATAACTTCCAAGAAATATCTCTGTAAATAATATGCATATTCCATAATTACCATTTCTGTTGAGAGTATGCCGTTAGTTTTGAGCAAGAAGGCTAGGAGATCCAGCCAATTTCGTATAAAAGGGTCCTTTAACCCCAATGAATCAATGATATTTGGAAAGGGTCTGAGAAACTTGGTAGAACCAAGAGCTCTTTGAGGTCCCATTTGAGCAAAAAATTTTAAGAGAGAAGGTGCATATCTAGCAGCAACAGTCAAAATAACACCCAAGTCCCCTCGAATAGATAGAGCCATTGCAGCTACTGAGATTGGAAGTATTGCGTCCTGTAAAAACAATAATCTATGCAAATGAGATAAGATTACAGAAGAAAGGACAATAAAGAGCCTCTTACAAAAATTTGAGAGAAAGTCAGACCTTGAAGAACTCTGTTGGGCCAATGCGTGACAGGAATTCACCTTCAGGTATGTATACCATCCACAAGTCATAATTGACACAGGAAATAAATTCACCTAATGCATCAAGAACCTGAGAAACATACCAATAAGTTGAGTTGCATTTGCTAACAAGAAACCATACGGAATGTACAACAAATTACAGTAAGAATTTAGAGTATAACCTGTGCTAATGGATTTGCCTGAGGACCTCTTGATTGAAAACTAGAGACAACGATAGACCAAAGTCAAATTTGTAGCTTTTAATATCAAAAGAGTGAGCTGCATCTCTAGCTACATCGTGGCTTTCCAGTACTAAAACGTCTTGGCCATACCTAGCAAGAAGTCCAGCACAACAGATCCCACCTATACCGCTTCCAATAACATGTTCCTGTAGTGAGAGAACTTATCTGCGTTAAAAATCTACATAGGCAAATACTCAGAAAAACAATGTTTTCCTTCACTGGAACATCAAGGTACACTGAGGTCCATATTCGCGGATTAGCAAGTGGATACATCACGAGTTATGATGTCCCCCAATATACCAATCTGTTGTATTCTAAGCTTGAACATAACAATTTTAGTAGACATTAGCAACTAGCAAGTTACAACAACGAGACACATCGTACATATATTTGTTCCCTTTTTCAAGAAAATGTACTCTGTTTGTCCCATGTAATTTGAGTGAACACAATACGCAACAAGGTAATGTGACTTGTAAAAGAGTCAGTTATAAGAATCTGTGGAAACATTATGGAATGTCCACGCTTAGAGAAGCATGTAACTATTTCCTTTTTCACAACTGGGGGGTCGAAACATTATGGAGTGTACACGCTTAGAGAAGCATGTAACTACTTCATTTTTCATGACTGTGTGTCTTGGCCGGCTTTTGCGCTTCTCCTCTAATTCAGCATGTAACTACATTCTCCTCGATCCACCTCAACTATGCATTTTTTAATGTGCATCTATTATGACCAATGCAATTTAACTCGTCCGAAAGATAGGTTGATATATAAACAAAGTTGATCTATGAAAACCTTACTAAAATATTTTATTTTATTTGATACTTTTTTTACTTCTCCTTTGATAACTCGAACCCACAACCTTAGCATTGAAGGTGGAGGATGCTTACCTCATGAGCAACCTTTTTTATGTTTTGATATATTATTTAAAGACATAATTAAGAAAAAAGAGAAGGTTTTATTAGTTAGTTAAATAAATAATTAAATCTACTTATGGAATTGGGTTATGTCACATATTTTGACCCATTCCAGTTCTGTCCATGTAATCAATGACCCATCCCCTCATTATCTCAACTATTTTGACCCACCCATTAAGTAACTTACAATTTTGTCCCTTACTTCAAATCAACCCATCCATTATAACTATAGTGAAATAGTAGAAGAAAGGTATAATCGGAGAGATCTTCTACCAGACTAAGATCAAAAGATTCAACCAAAGAAAGAAAATTAGAAAGGAGAGAGAAGTATTTTGGTTAGAAGAACTTGGCTATGAAAGAATATTCTTTAATAGCTTTCAATTTCTTAGGTTAAATACAAATGCCTAATTCTACTCCTGTTTATAGTGAAGAAACCACAATGCCATACAATTTGAATCTTTTCTTTCTTCACAATGAACCACAAAATTTATATATACAGTATAGTAATATTATATATAAATTCTTCTTTATTGATATTTTTATTTCGTTAAAGGGATGCGTTATAAGTTTCTGTAGAAATTTGAGAGAGGGATGACAAAAATGTTTTCCATCAAAAAAATTGACAACTTGACCAAAGACAAATCAAATATTCTACTAATCAAGGGTTTAAGTTAAATAGGGGGTGATTTGTAATTTTTAAAAGTTTTAATCTTTTATCTTGTGGTACCCACAACTTTGTTTTCAAATCAAAAGTAATTCATTCTTCTCTTTCCTTTCTAAGAAAAGTAAAAATGAATCCCTTTTTTATTTTTTCAAAGAGGAAAGACCCTCAACCAGATCAGACTTCTTCTTTACATCTTCTTCTTCATCCGGATTAGTTCAAGGGAATTCATCATCTTATCTTCATCGTCTCCTTCATTTGTCCTGTGCTTTGCTCGTCGTTGTCATCGTCTTCATCTCTATCTCTTGTTGTCATCATTACAAAGGTAAAAAGAGAAAATATTTCTCCATAGTTAAGGTTTTGAGTTTGAGTTTTCATAATGTAAAAAGAAAAAAAAGAATATGCACGTCTATGTTTATTATTTGTTTTTGTTTCTTTCTTCAAATATTTCATAGATTGTTTTATTTTTTTCACTCTAATAATACTCTATCATTATTGTGGTGGTGTTGTAATAATGATGAATGAAAATTAACTAAACTTAATAGTTGCAACTTTGCTGCAACTTAAGCAACTCCTAGGAAACTCTTAAGTAACTCTTAAGCAACAGCTTAAGTAGTTCTAGTTGTCTTCATTACTGTAGTGGTGTTGTGATAGTGATGAATGAAAATCAAGTGAACTTAATAGTTACAATCTTTGCTGCAACTTAAGCAACTCTTAAGCAATTGCTTAAGTAGTTGTATTTGTATTCATTACTATAGGGATGTTGTGATGGTGATGAATGAAAATCGACTGAACTTAATAGTTACAATAGTTTCTGCATCTTACGCAACTCTTAAGCAACTGCACAAGTAGTTGTACTTGTATTCATTATTGAGGTGGTGTTGTGACAGTGATGAATGAAAATCGACTGAACTTACCAAAGTTGTTTTAGAAAAATCATTTGGATGCTTAATAAGTCCCAATAATTGAAGTACTTGATAAAATAACTACTAAACTTGCAACCTTAAGTTGTTGTAGCAACTTAAATTGATTCAACAATTGCTTAAGTTAAAGTTAACATAGTTAGATTCCTCCTTGAGTTGCAACCTTTGCTGCAACTTATGTAGTTCATCAAACAACTCTTATGAAACTGCTTAAGTAGCTATACTTTTAATTTATTAAATTACTACCTTAAGTTGTTAATAACTTCAGTTATTGATGCATCTCAAATAATTTACTGTAGTTTGTTTTTCTATTTTATTGAAGAATTAGTTATGCTAATATAGTTTTATTTCATTTGTGTAGATAAAATGGCTCAGACGAAAAGAAAAAATATTTCAAGCAAATCTATTCGTAAATCTAGCAGACTTATCCACAGTCTCAAATAGAAGCAAAAGTAGAAGCTGAAATAGTAGCGGAATCATAAGAATCTAGTTTACATTTTGATGCCACAATGGTATATGAGGAGTAGGTGGCCTAAACTCCTAGACAAACAAATGAGGGGTCTGAGGCTAAACAACAATTGTCAAGGGATAAAACTAGTACTTCTTCAAAACAAGAAGAAGAAAAAGAAGAAAATATATGTGAGAACCTGATTCAGCTTCAAAACAAGCAAGCAAATTAAGCAATGTATCTTATGCTTCCACTACTGATTAACCTCCGAACAGTCCTCCTTCAACAGATGTTGCTGTTAAAAACACTAAATTTTCAAACTATGGTTTGCAAACATTCTTGGACAATCATGAATGTGATTTAAAAGGTGAATTTTTATTCGATCGTATGTGAAAACCTTTTGTTAATTTTAGAAAGGTTTTGGTGGCACAGAAGTTGAAAAGATATTTTTGATCTAGTATATTTGGGAAATATTTAGATGTATCTGAGGAAAAAGTTCCAAAGTTTCCTATCATATTAGTATATCAACTTCTTTTGTGAAGAATTATTTCTGATAAAAAAAGTAATTTGAATCAATTATTATGGCATGCTAGTTTGTTTCGGCATGAAAGAATTTGTAATCATGACAGACTTAAACTGTCATCATGGTCTTAGTGTTGCTGATTGGTTGGAGAAATCATCCAAGAGTTCTAATTCTAAGGTTGTTGAATGGCACAAGCAATTACGTAAGTTAACTAAAAAAAGTTTCAGAGAGAAGGATTTGATTGCCCTTTTAAACTCTAATGAGGTTGAGAAAAATTACAAGAAGTCACTGTGCTTACTTTTGTTTGTGCATACATTCTTTGTGCACGTGATCAAAGCACAAGAATTCCATGTCATGACTAAGCCTAGGGCCTAGACATGACACAACAAATGGGGAATTCGAAGGAACCCCAAATAAGCTTCTTAATTTATCATTACATATCATTGGTTGTGGAAGCATATAAAAGACATAAAGAGTAAGAATAAGGGCAAAGGGGCTAATGGAAAAAGCTTGCATAACATCATAATCAAGAGAAAAGAGTCAAACTCATATCACAGATACATAATATGTCTAACAAGCACCTTTAATGCATGGATGAGAGCATGGGGCATGACAAAGTAACCAGGCTCACCCTTATAGTCAAAATAGAACATAAAGAAGAATATCTCATTACATAATAAGAGCAACATAGACTAAGGTCCTCAAAGTTAGCTTGAGTAGTACTGGACTAACCATGTGGAAGAGGAGGATGACCAACTTGTGTACCGGTTCCTATATGGTGATATCATGTAAGCAAGAGGTGATATCATGTAAGCAAGAGTATGCATTAGTACGTTTACATGTACAAAGTATATAAGATGCAATGCAACAAGAGATAGGCACCTTAATCAAAATGCATAACAATAAGTAATAGGCATAATATAACAATATAGCATGTATGATCAATGCATAAGTAAAACATGCTTAAGTAACTCATGCTCATATAGGATATCATTTGTGTAGAAGAGACCAATCTAGCTTCCCAAAGTACAAACCCCTTGGTAGGTGGGTGATGATGGCACCCCATCACTTAGATGGTGTGGTACAAGCCCCTCACTAGGTTGATGAATACAAACCCCCATCTAGGTTTATGATGATGCCACCCCATCACCCTGGTGGTGGAGTAGAAACCCCTCACTAGGTTGATGAGTACAAACCCCCATTTAGGTTATTCGGGCTCTTGGTCCCCCTGGATTGGGAATGGTCTAATGTAATACTTTATATAGAATTAATTATATACATAGGCTCATTTCATTATCATAACATCAGTCATATCATATCTCAAGCTTTGGACCCTCAATTCCTCAAGAAACCATATCCAGACTTTTTATCAAACACTTGGAGGGTGTGTAATTCTAGTATAAAACCATGAAATATAGAGATGAAATCATGCAATAAAATCCATTGTAAAACCATCAAATAACAACTTGCAATACCCTCAAGCAACATACATCAAAACCCCTCATCAAATCTTACAATAGATCCTAGATTTATAGCTCAAACCATAGCAAAATAGTCACAACTTTACATAGCTTTAACATAGTTCATAGACATGTTCATGCTTGTAAAACCAATTGTAAAATCAACTTTAAATCATGCATATTGAGTAAAAAGGAGATTAGGGAACATGGGTGGAGGAACTGATGTACTGCCAAAATACAACACATTTGATGCCTGAAACAAGGGATTTTATGAGTTCTTAAAGTGACTTTTTAGTGTTTTGATTTATTTTTGTGTTAATCTTGCAAAAAAGTTAGGTTGGCATGATTTTGAAGAAAAGTTGCAAATTTTGCTGAAGCATAGGCCATACGAGCCCTCCTATGAGTCATAGGTTATGTTGTAATAGGAATCAGAGACCAAAAGTAAAACATTGACGAAGTGAAGGTCACTCCTACGAGGACATCCTACGAGTCATAAAATACACTACGACTCATATAGGTAGACTTGTAGCAAGAATCAGAGTGCAAAAATATTGGGCCAAGAAAACTAACGACCAAGACTACGAGACAAACATATGAGTCATAGCTCCAGTAACGACTCATACCTAAGGGTTGTACCAGTTCAGTCCAAGATGCCAAGAACTTGATACGAGACCCCGACTATGACTCATAGGCCAACCTACGAGTCATAACTGTGAAATTTATTAGATGCCAGCTATCTTTTCTGCATAATTCCTAGAGTTCTTTTGTAAATACTATAAATAGTTTAAGTTAGCTTTTTTGGGGAGTTCGAACAATAGACAATTCTCCATAACATGTTGAAGCTTTTCTTAGGTTTTTAAAGGAGATTATTGTTCTCTTTTGGGAAACCATTTTGGGGATTACAAATCTTGCTTTGTACTCATGATCAATCAAGCTTGTGGGTTTGCAACTTGCGGTGCCTTTCTCCTTCATTGTTATTGGTGAAACTCTCAACTATGTCTATTATATTCATTTTTGTGTGTTTTATCTTAGCCATGAGTAGCTAAGCACCCACAACTTGGGGGTGCGGGAATCATGGGTAGTTGACTTGAGATGACCTAGGTTTTGTGCATGTTTTATGATTGGGTTTTGCATGTATTATTTATTTTCCTTTATGACTAATGTTGTTTGTGGTGGCCACTACCAAACCCCACCTACTATCACGATCCCGACCAAGTTAGTAACTAATAGGAAAAGGTAAGTAGATGATAGGATTCGGTTAATATGTTCCCATCTAATTGACCAAATCTGACCAAGGGAAGGTTGACTGGGACAATAGATAACAGTTAGTTGGCACGGCATGTAGCTGACCAAGCGCTATGGTGAAATTCAACCTTCACCTTCACAAAAGGGTTGGAAGAACCTAAGTTACCACCCTGCATGCTATTCACTAATCATAGTTATGTTATCTAGGGTAATTTAATCAACAAAACATGGGTAACACAATTCCCAAGTTATCCCCAAAATTGAGTGTTTCCCTACATTTTATTAAGTGTTTATTTTATGTTTATTTTGGATCATAACCCCCCCACCATTTAGTGATCATAGTTATAGATACTAGAAATTATTAGTAGTGAAATCTTGTAGTCAAGTACTATATTCCCTGTGGATTCAACTCTTACCTTGCTTAGGTTAATTAATGATAGAGACCGCTTTCTATTGGAGCACCAAAACTTATGGCACCACTACTGGGGAATACAACTAGGTTTTGA
Organism: Solanum sejunctum; assembly: GCA_025642045.1. NCBI lineage: Eukaryota > Viridiplantae > Streptophyta > Magnoliopsida > Solanales > Solanaceae > Solanum > Solanum sejunctum. The sequence continues at coordinate 11,780 of JAOTQJ010191253.1, forward strand.
TTTTATTTCACTATTAGTTAGTCTTAGTGTTAATTTCTAGAGTTTCTTGTACTCTACTTTTATTTTTGTTTTTGTTGTTTGATTTCTTTTGCAGGGTGTACTAGGTTGTATGCTCAACACAAGGATCCAATGCAATTCCTTAGCTCTAATAAATTTGGAGATCCATCGACTACCAAGAAGAATAGCTCAAGTGAATGGGCATATTGAGGCTGAGGAGAATGTGCACATAAATGAATATATGGATAGAGAGGAGAATCCACCATAAAGGGGTAATAGGCCACAACTCACGGACTTCAATGAAAATACTTATGGATGGAATCAATATCGATTGAACTCTATTGCAATAGATGTTAGATGTTACCAGTGCTATAGTACTGCCTCCTTTACCAGCAGATACTAAGTTCATGGTATCGAATGAATTGCTCCAAATTCTCCAAAACTACGGTCTATTCATAGTGCTACCTTTAGAGGATCCCCACCATCATCTTCAAAATGTGGTGCTTGTGTGCAAAAGTGTCACGGGAACACAAAACAATTCTCTTGATGCTAGTAGGTTAAGAGTGTTTCCACTATCATTGACTAGCAATCCAGTTGTATGGTTGTCTGAGCTTCCTACGGGCACTATCACAAGTTGGCTGAACTTTAGAGAGTATTCCTTGGAATATACTTCCCAAGATCTAAGAAGTTGAAGCTCAAGGACTAAATCAACAACTTTGAGCAATTGCTAGGCGATTCCATTAGCACAGCATGAGAGAGGTTTACTAAATACTTGAGGATAGTTCCCGATCACAAGATTATCGATGATGCCTTGGTCAAGATTTTCTATCAGGCACTTGATAAGAATAGTCAGACTTGCACCGATACAATCATGGGAGACATGTTTCTAGACCAACCTTTTTCATTAATAGCCATAGGAATGGAACAAGTGGTCAAGACAAATAGAGTATGGGGAAATGAGAGCGAGGTATAATGAAACCTTCTTGTGCAGTCAATACCCACAATGAGCAAGAAAAGGTGAACGAAGAGATCATGCCCGGGTCACTCACACAAGCATGGACTTAGTCTTGAAGCAAAAACAAGCAAGCATCCATGTGGTCACTCACCAACCTCCGAAGGTTCCTACCTATGGTGATCCATTCTTTGATGAGGATGCATTTTTGTAATCAACCAAGCAGCGGGTTTCTGGAACAAACCCCAAGGGTCCAATTTGGACTATTGGAGGCAAGGTTTAGGGAATCAAGGTCAGAACTTCAACCCTAATGGGTTGTATAGAGACAACCAGGATAGATACTATGAGAGAGAGAGTGTGACAAACACATAATGGGGAAGAAAATAGGACTACATAAATGGTCCTTATGTGCCACTACACAATCGTGATGCCGAATCAAGCAATTCAAGGATTGAATATATGTTTGAAAAATTATTGAAATAAGCCAACCACCAAGATGAGACTCTAAAGGGAATAAAAGCAAATATTTCAACTATTAACCAAAAAATAGAGTCTCACTCGATGGCAATCAAGCAACTTGAATAATAATTTGGGCAAGTGCCTTCACAATTTAACCAATGCCAAAAGGGCATCCTACCAAGCAATACAGTTCAAAATTCTAAAAATGAAGGGCATTGCATGGTGGTGATGACTCAGAGTGGCAAGAGCATAATGGATCCCTCTATGCCGGTTGTTGTGGATAAAGTTGAGGAGAAGGGTCTTAGTGGTGAAGTTGAGGTTGAGGGAGAAGATCCAAAGGTTGGCATGATGTAACAAGAAGAAGTAAGGGAGCATGAGAAATCACAACCAATTCCCAACCTCCTCCTCCTTTCCCTTAGAGCTTAAGAAAAAGGAAGAGGAGGGTAAATTCAAACACTTTCTCTCAATGTTGAAGCAACTCTCCATCAACATTTCCCTTCTAGAAGATTTAGAGATAATGCCCGGGTATGCCAAATATATGAAGGATTTGGTCACCAAAAAATGCACTTTGAGCCAAGAGTTCTCGCAAGAACTCTAACAATGTAGTGCGATTATGATAAAATAACTTACGTAATAATGAGAAGACCCCGGGGCATTCACCATCCCTTGTACTATCGGGGACGTTGAATTTGCAAGAGCATTATGCGACTTAGGAGCAAGTATCAATTTAATGCCTCTTGCCATATTCAAAAAGCTTGGCCTTGGTACTCCTACATCGACATGAATGAGGTTGCTTATGGAAGATCGAACCATTAAAAAGCTAGAGGGAATCCTTTTGGATGTGCTTGTTAAAGTCAATAAGTTTATCTTTCTAGCAGATTTTGTGATCCTCGACTGTTAAGTTGATTTTGAGGTGCCCATCATTTTGGAGAGACCATTTCTGGCCACTAGGAGAGCACTAGTGGATATGGATTCAGGTCAACTGTGGTTCATGGTTAATGATGCAGAAGTTATTTTCGATATTTGCCAATACATGAAACACCCAAATAATGCAAGAATGAGGTGTGGACACCCGATGATAGTTAATAAAGGAAAATGACAAAGTCGGGCCACAACGTTAAACAAGATGCTTCTTGGGAGGCAACCCAAGCATTTTGTTGATCATTTATTTATTTGAGGCTTAGAGTTGTAGTAATTGTTTGATTTAAATTAAGAAACAAAGATGCAATTGTAATAGATTTTGAGGTTTTCTATGCTTTTAGCCTTATTTGTAGGTTAAAAGTGGAAAAACTGAAGATCAGGAAAAATTAGACTTAAAGCACCTCCTACGTGTCGTAGTCATCACTACAACTCATCGTCATGCCTTGTAGAGGGAAATAGCAAGTATTTGAAGTTGGCACATACACTATGAGCCAACCTTACAAACCATAGTATCCCCTATGAGCCGTAAGTGGTGGTTCATAGTGCCTAGGTATGATTCCTAAATTTTTACCAAGTGTTAGGTCTGGTATGAGACGAGGACCTATGAGTTGTAGGATGACGTATGACTCGTAGTCAAGGTCTCGCAGCCCTGATCTGCAGCTTTTTAAAATCTGACCCAATTTGCTTATAGAAAAGGTGAAAATTATTTTTGACCCCAAATTCTAAAATTTCTTACCCTAAGTAGATGGAAAACCCCTTCTTCATCCTGTAAATCCTTCTCCGACAAAATGTCTTAGCTGCCCACGTTATTCTCCGATGAAGATTCCGGCGAGGGTATAAACTCCTAGGGTTTTAGCATGAAATTCATCTCTCTTTGCTTTGGTTCATTTTTCAATTCAATTGGTAAGCTCTTCGATTACATTTCTCAATCTTTGTTGATAAGTTTGTTACCTATATGATTTTAAGTTTAGTTTGATCATGGTTGTTAAGTGAACCTTGTAGAAAAGCTTGAGTGGGTGATTATGAGTATGACATTTGTAATGTTTAGTATGTAATGTATTAGTGTTGCTCACATAGGGTTTGAATGGTTGTCAGAATTGAACTTTAGGTGTTATGGGGGTGATTGCCTATGCTTGAACATGTGGGTTTGATTGAGTCATTGTGAATGGTGATTGCACTTCCTTGGGATGTTGTGGACATGTCAAGAGTCAGTTTAGATTGTTGATCGCTTTCGGTGTGCTTGACGTTTGGTTGAAATGGTTTTGACTCTTAGGGATAATAGTCGTTTTAAATTGCCAATGTTAATATATAATTGACTATATGCCATTTAGTAGTGCTTTGCTCTTATTTGCATGATTAAGTTGAAATTGTGTTAAATTAGTGCTTGGTGTGGGAAATAGTTAGGCATTAGAAGTGACTTCATTGTTCAGCTACGAGGCACTCCTATGACTCTAAGTTCCTATACGAGTCATAGTGGCCCCTCGTAGCAAGCATCAGTCACCTATAATCCCTTTATATTTCTCATACAAGACCCATATATGATTTGTAGTACTTGGTATGACTCATAGGGAGGATCTCATAAATTATGCTAAGTTTTGAAAATGTTTCTGGAACTAGGTACGAGACCAGGACAACGACTCATAGACCATCCTACAAGTCATAACTACCTCTCTTATCTGTGATCAAAAAGAATTTTAAAGGAACAACTGGTTCTATGAGGTCAGTATACAATTCGTAGGTTACCCTACAAGGCGTAACTGCATTCATACCTGCATATCTACATTTGCATCAGTGCATAATTATTGGTTAGTTATTTTTGTTTCTTGTTCTGCTAAGTATCTTAGTGGATCAAACATCTTGGACTTAAATGTTACTTTGTGGGTTATTTGCAGATAAAATGCGTCCAAAAGACAAACGGGCAACTCAAGCTCTACAATGAAGGTTGCGAGATGAATCCTTCGATACCGAGCAATCTAAGGGCTCTGTGGAAGTCCACAGAGTCAGATTAGACCCAGAGGCCAATAGACCTTAAACTTGGGTACTCACAGCTCAAACAACCATGGAAGTGAGTAGTTCCTCCTAGTTTGAAGAGGAGGAACAATAGGGCAATGGGATGGGTCAGACAACAGCTTGCCACAGATGACCCCCTTACACTTGGGTCTAGAGTGAGAGTCAGAGAGCACTTCTCAGCAGGAGAAGGTCTAGTCCTAGCCCCTAACTAACTACAGATAGTGCATCCCTAGGATGCCGAAAATATATGACCAAGGGTTAAAGCCAAAAGGGCAAGGCAAGCCGGTTTGACATTTTCATGAGGAGTCCTAGCTAAATACCTCGGGCTTAGATAGAGTGCTTGGATTGGAGGCTGGGTTGGATGAGCACGAGCTACATTAGATCACACAGCAGTTGGGAAAATATGCCCCTTACGTAGTTTGTGAGTTGCAGCGTACTTTGCTACATTGCGCTAAGGGTTGCCAAAGAACAAAAGACCAATTGAGCGGCCGAGGCTATGGGCGGTGACAATCCAAGGGAGGAGAGTTGATATATTAGAGGAGATAATCCGACAAGTGCAATTTTGGCCTACTTATATAGCCCTCTATCCACTAGAGTACGATAGCGGTATTGAGAAAATGAGGACAACGGTGACTGGGAAGGACATCAGGGCTAGGATGGAGCTTCTATAGTGGATTGGTTGCCAGATTCGTGAGGAGGGTGTTGATCCAACGTCTGTCACAAACTATCCAGATCCTATAGTAAAAGCCCATCTCTCATTCTGGGCCAAGTTCTAGTGGTCCATTATCCATTAGCGTATTAGGCTAACTTTTACGGATAATATGATCACCCTCGAGAGAGCTGTATTGTTGGCCAGCCTTCTAGATGGGTATGATATAGATTATGCACAGATCATTTCAGAAGAGATTCACGAGGTTGTAGCTTGGATGAGCACCTCATTGTCATTTCCAGTTTTCTTTTATCAACTATGCAGTTTTGCAGGTACTCCTGTTGACCCTCACTAGGATCCTCATGTAGAGGCCATACACTACTCAAGGTGCAATAGTCCAGAAGAGGTTCTAGGGTGCTAGGCTTGCCAACACGAGTGCGATGATTAATGAGTTTGCCAGGTTTAAGGCCAACATGTTTCAGCTATTTGTAGCCCCTGTTCTAGCCCCATAGGTAGCATCGGTAGGTGATAAGGCATTTGATTGGCTCATCGATAGTTCAGACACCTATGGGAGTACCCCATACCTGAGAAGGTGGTGCAGGAGTCACTTTTGTTAGAGGCTATTCAGAGAGAGAGCATAGCACACCCCACCTGGAGAGGGTACTTCAGCAGAGGAGGAGAGGCAGACTCAAGACCCTGCAAACTAGCCCAAGACTGGTGCATGAGCACTATGATATTTGACTACTTTTGACTCTAACTCTTAATTATTTTCGTGGATACTCTATCCTTTTGTTAGACAATATTGTTTTTATTTTAGTTTTTGTGTATGTTCTTGTTGGACGATGTTTTTACTTTGGTTTTGTATAGTGGTTTTGTTAACTGTTAGTTTTGCAAGTATATATATCTATGTTATGTTTTTGTATGTTCGTCTTTTCTTTGTGTCTTTACTTTGAGGACAAAGTATCATCTTTTGGTGGGGTAGTGGAAGTTATGGATTAAGGTGAAGTCTGAGTAGCCTTCAGTCCATAACTTCCCCTATTTTTGATCCCAAGGTTTTCTTGCTGTTTTTCTTTTTTCTTGTGGATGTTTAATTTTCTATTGAACCAGCATGTTTTAGGAAGTACAGATAATTTGTAAATGCATAGTAATGTTGTCTTTTGGCATATATATAGTTCTTAGATTTTCTTTAATCTTTTGATGCTAAATTGGGTACCCTTAAAAAAATTTTAAGATTGTGATTATTGATGTATTCATACATTTTTGATTACATGGCAATGTTTGTTCTGATATTGTGAAGGTATGCTGAGACTGAAAGCATGACATGTGAGTCTATACTTGATTGTGGATGCAATTGCTATGTTTGTTGTGAGCTTATTTTGATGCATTCATCTATCATTGTATGGACTTAGAACTTGCCCTAGTAGTCTAAGATTGGTTTGGTGAATTGTTTGATTTGGAAGTGATCTTAGGCCTTTGTTCTGATAGTAAGCACACTTTTGCCTAAATTACCTACCAAATAAACTAATGAATCCTTTGTTCCAAATATTTGAGCTCCTCATGTACTCAATTTTTTTCTTGACACTTTGCTCACTTTACCTTGTTTGATGAAATACCCTGATATTAGCCCTGATCTATCCTTGAATATGTGAACCTTGATTAAAGATAAAAGCCTAAGTTGAGGGTGGCTGCATTGGTGGCCCTAGTTTGAGGCAAAGATATTGGGTACTTCACTTTAGGCTAAAAGCCTAAGTTCATGGTGGCCCTTATTATGGTAAAGTAATAAAAATGGGATAGTTAGTTGAGGTGAAAAGAAAGAAAATGAATAATCATGATCCAGGTGAAGAAAAAGAAAGGAAAGAGTGCCTTAAGTTGAAAAGATTAGCCAAAAACGAGTTTAAAATGAAGGCACAACTCAAAAGTGAAAGAATAAGCCCGGGAAAAGTTTGAAATAGGGAAATATGGGAGGAGTTGGTGAAAGGGTTGGGTTATGAAAGCAAAATGTGTTGGTAAATATGGTTCAAGGATAGCTTTTAGTCACTATTTGCCTAAAATACCATACCAAAGCCCCCTAAACCTATGTTACAAGCTAATAAGTCCTTAAGTGATCCAAATCTACTTTTGAACCAAACCGAAAAATAAGTGTAGGGGAAAACTTATGGTGTTTGTCATTGAGCATGAATTTCAATTATGAGAATAAGAATGCTTCATCAGTCCCTAATTTCTGAATGTTCTTGAGTGAGTATAAGGGACTTCTTTCTAGCGAGGGCATTTTCACTACTTGAGTAGCATATGACTATACCGGTGATTGTGGACGGTTGATGCTCCTTAGCTTGTCATAGTTGGATTGCTAGGTATCTCATTATGTTCCTATTTGCTAAATAATTTTACAATCCTATTTTGAAAATTGTAGTTGGGTACCTGAATCAGAGGAGTTGATATATATTCCATTAGTATAGTTTCTAAGTATTTCTCTTTGTCTGTGTAGATTGAGTCATCGCTTGAGGACAAGCAACAATTCTCAGTTGAGGGTGTTAATGTGTTGTCAAAATAGAAAACATTTGATGCCTAAAATAAGGGATTTTGTGAGTTCTTAAAGCGACTTTTTAGTGTTTTGATGTGTTCTTGTGTTAATCTTGCAGAAAAGTTAGGTTTGCATGATTTTGAAGAAAAGTTACAGCTTTTGCTGAAGTATAGGCCATATGAGCCCTCTTATGAGTCATAGCTCATGTTATGAGTCGTAGGTTGTGTCATAGCAGGAATTAGAGACCAAAAACTAGAATTTTCCAAATGAAGGTTACTTCAACGAGGACATCCTACGAGTTGTAAGACATACTACGACTCGTATAGGTGGACTATAGCAAGAATCAGAGGACTAAAATGTTGGACCAAGAAAATTGAAGACCAAGATTATGAGACAGACATACGAGTCATATATGATGTAACCACTCGTACTTATGGGTCATACCAATTCAGTCCAAGATTCCAAGAATTTGATACGAGACCCCAACTATGACTCGTAGGCCAACGTACGAGTCATAACTGTAAAATTTATTAGATACAATCTGTCTTTTCTATATAATTCCTAGGCTTGTTTTGTAAATACTATAAATAGTTTAAGTTAGGGTTTTTTAGGGAGTTCAAACAGTAGATAATTCTCCATTACATTTTGAAGATTTTCTTAGGATTTTAGAGGAGATTATTGTTCTATTTTGGGAAGCACATTTTGGGGATTGCAAATCTTGCTTTGTACCCATTGTTTATCAATCAAGCTTATGGGCTTGCAACTTGTGGTGCCTATCTCCTTCTTTGTTATTGGTGACACTCTCAACTATGTCTATTATATGCATTTTTGTATGTTCTATCTTAGACATGAGTAGCTAAGCACCCACAACTTGGGGTTGTGCAAACCATGGGTAGCTGACTTGAGATGACCTAGGTTTTGTGCATGTCTATAATTGAGGTTTTGCATGAATTGTCTATTTCCCTTCATGAGGAATGTTGTTTGGTGGTGGCCAACACCAAATCTTGTCTACTATCATGATCCCAACCAAAGAAGTGATGAATAGGAAACGGGAAGCAGATGAGAGGATTCAGTTGATGTGTTCCTATATAATCGACCAAACCTGACGAAGGGGAGGTTGACTAGGATAATAAGTAATGGTAAGTTGGCATGCCATGGTAGCCGACCAAGCGCCATGGTGAAATTTGACCTTCACCTTCACAAGAGGGTTGGAAGAACCTAAGTTACCATTCTACATGCTAATCACTAATCGTAGTTATGTTATCTAGGGTAATTTAGTCAACGAACCATGGGGAACACAATTACCAAGTTGTCCCCAAAATTGAGTGTTTTGCTGCATTTTAATTAGTGTTTATTTTATTTTGTTTTTGAAACACAAACCCCATCCCCCTCCATTTAGGGATTATAATTATAGATACTAGAAATGATTAGTAGTGAAATCTTGTAGTCAAGCCCTGTATTCCCAGTGGATTCGACCCTAACCTTGGTTAGGTTAATTACTGATAATGACCTCTTTCTTATTGGAGTGTGACCATCACCAAGAACCCATGGCTAAAACCTACATACCTTAGCTTTGAAGAAGTTCTTGATGAAGATTGAACATCGAGACTTGAAGCTTGAAGAAAATCCTTAGTTCTGAATGAGGGTTTGAAACTTGAATTTCGGAGTGAAAAATATGGCTAAGTGTTTGAGTGAGTATTAGGGAGTGTTCAAGATGATAAAAGGATGAAATATGACTAAATATAGGTAAAACCACATTTGGGAACACTTAGATCCAAGACCCAAAGGTCTTCGATCGAGATAGAAAAACTAGACACAAAAATGTATAGGAGTGCCCCATTGGCGTGTCGCTCCAGGGGCGCTGATTGTCTCTGAAAATCACATTTTTTTACGATTTTCAAATTTTGCTACTGTTGCCCTTAAATCTTTTTTAGACCCTTCTTTCCCTAATTTTGACCTCCTAAAAAAGAATATGAAGTTGGATTTTTGATATCGTACGCGGATTTTGTGATATGTAGAATTTAAAAATTTCAGGCACTTCCGAGGCATATTTTTGGGCACTTTTTGGGGTCTTTTCTGGCATGTATATCCATATCTAGTACTTTTACATATGGGTTTTGAGCTGAGGGTTTTAGGAAATAGCCTCTCTACCTCGATGAGGTAGCGGTAAGGTCTGCGTACA
>JAOTQJ010191284.1:0-21466 GCA_025642045.1 Solanum sejunctum
CGGACATTTCATCAAACACTTAGAGGGGGTAGTATAAAACCATGAAATATAGAAATGAAATCATGCGAGAAATTCCATTGTAAAAACATCAATTAACACCTTGCAACACCCTCAAGCAACATATATCAAAACTCCTCATCAAATATTACAATAGATCCAAGATTTATAGCTCAAAACATAGTGAAACACACTTTACATAGCTTTAACATAGCTCATAGACATGTTCATACTAGTAAACCCATTTGTAAAATCAACTTTAAATTATGCAAATTAAGTAAAAAGGAGATAAGGGAACCATGGGTGGAAGAACCCAATGGCTAAAACCTCCATACCTTAGCTTTGGAGAAGTTCTTGATGAAGATTAAAACTGGAGGCTTGAAGCTTCAAGAAAATCCTTAGAACTGTAAGAGATTTGGAAACTTGATTTTGGAGTGAAAAAATATTAGTATAAAGGTTTGAGAGAGTATTTTATCAATTCAATGAAGAACTTAAGGGTTTTGGGACCTTGAATGAGCATAAGAACATCAATCTAGAGCGTAGAAAGGGTTGAAAAGGACCAAATAACCCTTCCTGAAAAGCTATCTAACAGCTATTACGGGCCCTGTTACGACCTGTAGGTAGCACTATGAATCATAGGACCCTTCCTATGACCCCTAGGCTCAATTTTAGAGTCTCTAGAAATTGTTATGATCCTGATCTCTGAGTCGTACTCTGACTTGTACTCGTAATAGTAGGCTCGTTGTGCAACTCTGCATTTATAGTCTTCAGTAAAATGGGCATAACTTTTGACTCTAATCTCTAAATGAGGTGAAACCAAGTGCATTGGAAAGATAACTCAAAGGGCTTTTATTTCACATATTGGGAAGGAGATTTACGTGAAAATCTATCTCCCTTTTGGGAGGGAAAATCTATCTCCCTTTTAGGAGGGAAAATCTATCTCCCTTTTGGGAGGGACACCGGGAAGGTCACTTGGAAAGACATCAGAAAACTCACTTACAACCAGAACCAACTCAATGGAAGGGAGTTTATACTCCACATCTTTAACTCTCACAAGATGATACAAAAACCCCTTGGAAATCAACCTATGGGCTTTAATGCATGAGATGACCCTTCCCCTCACTACCACATCATAACTTTCCCACTCAATAATGGATTCATTTGGGAATTGAAACTTGACCTTATGGGTTCTACAATCAATTGAAGCATAGTATACATGTAACCAATCCATCCCAAGAATAGCATCAAAATCTACCATATCTAATTCAACAAGATCACAAGGTAAAATTTTATGAAAGATACAAATCGGATAATTTCTATACACCCTCCTAGAAACAATAGTTTCACCAATAAGAGTAGACACGTGATATGACTCATGCAATAACTCTGACTCAACATGGAACTTTTTAGCTATGAAGGGGGTGACAAACGAAAGGGTGACACCTGGAACAATCAAAGCATATATATTAAGATCAAAGATTTTCAACATATCAGTAACAACATTGGGAACCTCACCGACCCAGAGCTCACCATTCGTAGGTTGCTCCTCGAGAGTTTGTGCACATCTTCCTCTAGTGTTTGACATGATCTATCATAGTAAAGAACAATTATAAGGGGGAAAACTCACCACAACTCTATAGCATGACTTAGAATATGAAAAAGGGAAACATTTCCTAAAACACGTCATAGCGTTCTACTCAGAGTCATGGCGCACTTCACAACCATGAATAGGACTCTATTCGACACGGTATATTGGACTCCAAGGATCTATCATCCTAGGACTCTAATATCAAGTTTGTCACTACCCAAGTTAAGGGCCTAGATGTGACATAGCGAATAGGGAACCCGAAGGAACCCCAAACAAGCCTCTCAACTTATCATTACATATGACTGGTAGCAGAAGTATGTAAAAGACATAAAACAAGCATAAAGGGTAAAGGGACTAAGGGTTAGTTTGCCATAACATCAACATCAAAGACAAAGAGTCATAGCTCATATGTTAATTACACAACCTATCCAACAAATACCTGTAAATACATAGATAGAGCCGGGGCCTAGACAAAGCAACCGGGCTCACCCTCATAGTCAAAATAGAACATAAAAAGTGTATCTAAAAATGGATAATAGTAATAGGACTAAGGTCCCTAAAGTGGAGGATTTACCAACTAGCTTTAAGTAGAACCGATCTTGCCACATGAATGAAGAAGGAGGATGATCAACTTGAGCACCGGTCCCTACATAGTGATAACATGTAAGAAAGAGTATGCGTTAGTACGTTTAATGTACTAATTATGTGGGGTGCAATGCAATGATAGATAGACATCATATTTAAAATGCCTGAAATTTACATAAACATAGTATAACAATATGACATGTATGATCAATGCATAAGTAAAACATGCTTTCAGTAACTTATGCTCATATAAGATGTCATATATGTAAAAGAGACCAAGCTAGAACCCCAACTATGGTTGGGAGATGCCATTCACACCTGGACACCTTGGGGGTAAGGTACAACACCACTCACATGGTTGATTCTATTCACACTTGGACACCCTGGTGGCAAGGTACAACACCCCTCACATGGTTGATGCCATTCACACCTATACACCCTGGTGGCAAGGTACATACCCTTAACATGGTTATCCAGGCTCCTATAGCCCCCGAATCGGACATGGTCTAATGCAACACATAATACAAAACCTATATATATACATATATTATGTACATAAGCTCATTTATTCACCATAACATCATTTGTATCATATCTCTTGCTTTGGACCTTCAATTCCTCAATAAACCATAAATGGATATTTTATCAAACACCTTAAGGGCGTGAAATGGGGGTAAAAGACCATGCAATTTACAAATGAAATCATGTAAGAAAATCTATTATAAAGCGACCAATCAACACCTTGCAACACCCCAAGACATTCACATCAAAACCCCTTATCAAATCCAACATTAGATCCAAGATCTAGAGCTCAAAATATGCTAAAAAACCATATTTTCAAGAACATAAATTACTGTGCAATGAATTTCTCAATATAGAAGATCCACATGGAAAATTCACTTTAAATCATGCAATATTAGTATAAAAAGGTTTATGCTTCATGGGTTGAAGGACCCAATGATTCAACACCACATACCTTGACTTTGGAGAACCCTTGAAGAAGATTGAAAATGGAGACTTGAAGCTTGAGTGAGATCCTTGATGAAATCCTTAAGATTGGTCTTTAGTTTGGGACTTGAATTTAGGAAAAAATATTTTGCTAAGTATCTTGGTGAGTATTTGGGAATGTTTAGGGTGATACGATGGTGATATATGGTTAAGTATAGGTAAAAAAAGTTTGTAAAAATTTAGGTCTAACATTTAGAAAAATCTACATGGACTAAGAGAAATAGTGCAGAATTTACACCTCTCCGCGACCCTCACTGGAAATTGCACCAAGTACAAATTTCACAAATTGATTCCTTTACTTTAAAATCAATGTTAGACCCTTATCCCCCTATTTGGACCCTCTGAACAAGAATCCAAAGTCCAAAAATAATAAATGAATTTTTAGATATATGGAAACTAAAATTACGAGCATTCCGAGGTATATTTTTGGGAACTTTTTTGGGTCATTTCACTTGGGATCATTCATCCTCGAATGTGGAAGAATAATGCTTGAAAGGCTTGAATTGGAACATGAAACTTCCAACCATAAGATCCATTGCATAGCTTACTAGTTGAAAATCATATGTAGTTAAAAGTCATGCTAAAATGTATTCAAATCATTTAAAAATTATTTTCAAAATCTCAACATAAGTGTAAAAGCATCATGTATTTGCCACTTAAACATGAATGCATATGAATGACATAGGGGATGAAACATAAGACTTGCAATCACAGAAAGGACTTGTCGTGTTATTATAAGCTTGAATAGAAAGAAAAAAATATAGATATTGCTTCTCCATGCCTGCACCAGCTTCTTGAGAGACATATGAAAATAGACGACTCCTCCAAAAAGGTCCTTGACGAACACCACATCATTATCATTCAACTTCTCCATTCACCTATCACACCTCCACTGGGACCTTCTCCTAAGTCAACTTATCCTCCATATCACCCACAATCTCAAGGAGTGCTATAACACTAGAGGCACCAACACATCTTATCAACCTAGAAGCATGAAGAACCAAACTAACCCAACTCCTATCCATAGGCAATCCCCAAATTTATGCAACCTTACTAACTTTCCTCTTCACCCTATAAGGACTCACAACGATATCTCAATTGTCAACCTTAACTACACCTGTTTCAATTGTTGCAACAAACTACTATCTCCCCTTGGGAGACAACCTCCACTCTACCGTCTTTCCACCCAAAACTTCTAAATCTAATAAGGCAAAATCAAGACCTTGCTTAACTAAATTTCCTCAACCAAAGAGGATTTGGGTACACCAAGAACACTATACTACCATTCTCAACTCCCCTCAACCTAACTTTCAATCTAAACAATCGATGGACCCCACTAGTCTCATCTTTGCCACCATTATCCACACATACTAGGCTACTTAGAGTACCAACCACAACACTAGCCTTACTAAAAAGGATAACGCACACTCATATCACAATCAATAAGGTATTCTAACCACCTTCTTGTTATCCACAATGCACACTTATCATATTTAGCAAAAAACCTATCATCATCTAAGACTTGCAACACTACCCCCAAATAATTCACAAGCTCCAAACAAATTGATACCTCATCACTAGAGGGAACCACAAACATATCAAGGTAGGGTTCAAGACCCTATTCTATCGACCCGTAATCATAGCTAATGCATAAATCCATCAAACAACTCCACCAATACTAATAATGCTCATTTGGGGACAAAGCCTGAACCAAAGATCAATCTTAGAGAAGTGACTGATCTATTGTAGTTGATCAAAAAGATCGACCGACCCTAACCATCATATTACAACCTTAAGGGTTCTACACTCATTGCAAGCATGCTATTAAAGTAGCCCAAATTACCCCAAGACCTCTATCACATCAAGCTAAGTTCAACCAAGATCACAAGATAAGACTCTATGCCACGATAACATGGGGCAACCCTAATAGACCCCTGCTAGTGACAATAGACTCACGTAACCATTTGGGATGCCCATAGACACATAAATCCTACTAACACCAAGGAATAACACAAGAAATGGCAACCCCTAGACCTATCAAATCATCTTACTCAAAGCATCGATCACAACATTGGCCTCATTTAGGTCCAACTGAGTCATAGGAGAAACAATAGAAGAGGACCTACTCACAAGCTCCGATAATAGCCTGCTAAACTCCAGAAGCTCCTAATACCCAAGGAGGTTAAGGTCTAGGCTAATATCAAATCACCTTTGTCTTACTAGGGTCCACTTTAATGTTATCACCGAGCATCACATAACCTAGGAAGGCAACTTCCTACAACTACAACTCCCATTCCTCCTATTTAACAACCATCTTCATTCTTTAAACTTATAGCACTACCCTCAAATGACTCACATGCATTACCTCATTACGGTATAAACCATCATATCATCACCAAAACCACCATAAACCTATTGAGTAGGGACTAAATATCTTACTAATAAACTTATAAGCATAACCGGCATACTAGTCAAACCAAAAGTCACTACACCAAATTCAAAATATCAAAAAGGGACATTCAAGGCCTCATCTATCACCAACAATAATTTTATAACCAAAACAACTTAGGTTCAACACCTCCAAACCTCACAAGGTGGTAACTGCAATCCTTAGAGACCAATTGCACCTTAAGGCATGAAAGGGACCTACCTACCTTGCTATCATTTGACCATCTCCTACTCAAAAATGGGCTCATTAGGGAGTCAGGATCTAACTTTATGGGGCCTACCACACATGAAGACACAACATGTATGCAACCAAAAGAATAGGGAAGAAATAGTGGCATACCGGGCCTAACAAGGCATGCACATCGAAGCTAAGGAAACTTCAACTTACTGGTAATAGCATCAGGCACCTTATCCCTACTTGAGCCACTTGATCAACATATCCACCATGTTCCAAAAGTCAACCACTCTTACACCCCCTAGGAATAAATGGACAATCCATAAGCTTGTGACCTACTTTTCCACATCCAAAGCAAGCACTAGTATTCCTCCAACATGGGCTACCATGGTTCTTTCCACACCTTCGACACTTGTGGTTAGTATGCCACCATCACCTCCTTTACCCTTATTCTGTTTACAATCCTTCCTCTTATGCCCCTTCTCACCACAAAGGGAACAAGCATTGGTGCCTTTCAAGCATGGGCCTCTATGAACCTTACCATATATTGGACACATAGTATCACCTCTATCTTCGAGACTTTGGAACTTACCTCCACATAGGCCCTCTTGGCCTTACAACCTCTTCTCTCACCATTAGAAGTCTTGAGAGCACCCACTTGTTGATTAAGTTGAGTTGCCAATTTTACTGCCGACATGGCCACTTCCCATAGAGCATTGTGAATCTCTGTTTTCATCAAAACATTGTCCTAAGTAGATTGAGACATGACATAAAATATGTAACATTTAGGGGCTAGAAATAAGCCCTAGAAGATCTAACTCTATCGCACAGTGTAAATCATGAAGAAGTGAAATATTTCCTAGAATGACTCATAGCCTCCTACCCATAGTTGTGGTGCATAACACAACCATGAGTAAGACTACTTGATGCGGTATGTTGGACTTCGAGGATCTAACAATCTAGTGCTCTGATACCAAGTTTATCACAATCCAAATCTAGGGGCTAGATGTGACACAGCGAATGAAGAACCCAAAAGATCCCATAACAAGTCTCTTAACTTATCATTATACATCATTCATCATGGAATCATATAAAAGACATAAAAGAGTAAGAAAAGGGGCAAAGGGACTAAGGGAGAAGTTGCATAACATCATAGTCAAAAGATAAGGAGTAAAAGCTCATATCATAGATACATAACATATCCAACAAATACCTCTAATACATAGATAAGAGCGGGGTCCAAGACAAAGCAACCGAGAGCACCCTCATGGTCAAAATAAATCATAAATAAAAATATGTCAATACACAACAAGAGTAATATATACTAAGTTCCCCAAAGTGGAGGACTCACCCACTAGCTTGAGTGGTACCAAACTAGCCATGTGGAGAAGGAGGATGATTAACTTGGGCTTCGATTCTTACATGGTGATATCCTGTAGGCTCTGAGTATGTGCTAGAACATTTGAATGTACCAAGTATGTAGTATGCAATGCAACAATAGATAGACATCCTAATCAAAATGCATAATATTAATCAATGGGCATGATATACAATATGACATGTATGATCAATGGTTAAGTAAAACATGCTTAAATAGCTCATGCTCATATGGGATATCATATGTGTAGGAGAGACCAAGCAAGCTATTCAAAGTATAAATCCTTTGGTGGTTGTGCGGAATAAGCCTCTCACATAGTTGATGGTAATCACACCTTACCAACATAGTGATGAAGTATAAACCCCTCGCATGGTTGATAATTGTAAAGCCCCATCGTGGTTACCTGGGTTCTTGTCCCCTCGAATTGGGTATGGTCTAACGCAATATTTTACATAGAGAATAGCATATACATAAGCTCATTCAATCATCATATAGTCATTCATATCATATCTCATGCATTGGACCTTTAAATACTCAACAAACCACATCTGGACATTTCATCAAACACTTAGAAGGTGTGAAATGGTAGTGTAAAACAATGAAATATAGAGATGAAATTATGAAAGAAAATCCATTGTAAAATCATCAATCAACACCTTGCAACACCCTCAATCAATATATATCAAAACCGCTCATCAAATCTTACAATAGATTCAAGATCTATAGCTCAAACCAGAGAAAAATAGTCACCACTTTACACAACTTTAACATAGCTCATAGACATGTTCATACTAGTAAACCCATTTTTAAAATCAACTTTAAATCATGCAAATTAAGTATAAAGTAGATTAGAGCACCATGAGTGGAAGCACCCAATGGCTAAAACCTACATCCCTTAGATTTGGAGAAGTTCCTGATGAAGATTGAAAATGGAGGATTGAAGCTTGAAGAAAATCCTTAGATTAGGAAGAGATTTTGACACAAGATTTTGGAGTGAAATATTAGTATAAGGGTTTAAGAGAGTATTTTATCAATTCAATAAAGAACTTAAGGGTTTTGAGACCTTGAATGAGCATAAAAATGTCAATCTAGAGCTTAGCAAGTGTGGGAAAGGACCAAAATAACCCTTCCTAAAAAGTTGTCCAATGACTATTACGGTCGTCGTTATGACCTGTAGGTGGAACTAGGACTCTTTGGACCCTTCCCATGACCCCTAGGCTTAATTTTAGAGTTTCTAAAAATTGCTACGAGCCTAACCTACGAGTCATACCCTGACCTATGACTCATAACAGTGGGCTCGTAGTGCAACTCTGCAATGACAGTCTTTAGTAAAATGGCCATTAATTTTGACTTAAAGCTCTAAATGAGGTGAAATCAAATGCATTTGAAAGCTAACTCAAATGGCTTGCATTTGACATGTGTGGGATAACTTATTCCAAATGTGCTAAAAGTTATGGTTGTTTAAATTTGACCCTTGCATGAACCATCATCGAAAACTCAACTCATAGGGAAGTCTTGAACTAGTCTAGGTACTAGGAGTCTCACATGAACCTAATACACCGCCAATCTAACCAAACAAGTCTTGAAACATGGGTACAAGAGTATGGAGTTATAGGTTGTCACATTATCACTGTCCTAGAGTTTGACCTTATTTCCCTGCTTCTTAGTGTCATGACCCTCAGCCTTTGGAGTATGCCCTTGCTAGTCCTGGTTCAAAGTATTCTCCTCCTGTTTGGGGCATCTCCTTGTTTGGTTGCCAGATGATATGGTCGATGAGTCATGCAGGTGTGACATAGGCTTATCCCTATCATTTTGTCTAACTAAGCTGCGGTATGGCCTCATAGTACCTACAAGTGCCACACATGAATATACTTTATTAGAAATTATTGCACATGCAGGTTGAAGCACTAACGGGTACTTAGACTTCCCCTATGATATAAAAGTGACAATAACCTATAAGAATTGCATCACTTGGTCTATCATAGGGTCATTGCACTTACGAACATATACGACTTAAAAATTAAAAGCAACCTAGGTAAAATAATATAGATGGAACAAGGATAGCAGGACCCCATACAGCCCGTGTAACGAGACACGATCCGTGAAAGGACCCGTTAGAAGGGACTTGGCCGTGAGCTTTGGCAAATGATACGTCAAGGGTGGTTACATGCCAGTGAAACATGACATACCATGTAAATGGCCGTCCAACCACCCTTTGCCCAATTTTCAGCTTATCATGCTCATACGCACAGGCTAATGCAATTTCACCCCACTCAATCATGATTCAATCAACACAATAGCTTATACTAGTTAATTACCCCCAAAATCATGCAACATATCACCCAAAATCATCACTTTCGCAGTTAAGAACTTAAGAACTCAACAATGGTGGCTTTCACAACCATATGCACACCCAACATCAACAACGTAAATTATGATGCTTTAAGTCAAGAAAGAACTAATCTTTGGCTAAGATCTACACATGCAAGTACTAGAACCTACACTAAAAGGATGGAGAAATTAAAATCTTACTTTGATGAGCACAATAAAGAAGAAGACTTGTATGTATGATAGGAAGCCAAACTTGAATGAAGCTATGATCGTGAAAAAGATTCACAAATTATCAATTAAAAGATGGAATATGGGGATTTTGAAAGGAAACATATGTGTGTGTGTGAGAGAGAGAGTAGTGCAAATTAGTGTGAGAAAGGTAAAATCTTGAAGTGGTTGTTGGGGTCAAAGAAAGGGTACTTAAAATACCTTGGTCAACATAGTTGACCTTTTCTCTCTCCTTCCCCACGAAAAATCGTATGACTCATTCCATGTGGAATGTTTCATTTTGACCAACTGTCTTACCACAATTCACATGTTAGCACTTACCTGATAGGGCATTGGATGACGGCTTCTCTACGGGTGATATCACGGCCCGTGACACATGTCACAGTCAGTTTTGTCGTCCGTTGAACCACTCTTGGTGAAATTTTCTAACCCAGGCATGTGCATACATCATTATTGTTTAAATTGTTCGTCAAATGTTTCATGGTCTATTTAAAATAGCCATGTGGATAATGACAAAATCATATGTGCAAATGCCAGACGAGATAGCTCACGACCTGTCAAAGTCTCCACGACCTATGTGCGAGGATCGTATGGCGACACTTGGTGAAATTGGGTTGAACTTGCATATTGGCCAGGTAAGACCACCTTACATGGGTGTGTACATGATCCATTCGGTGTGTTACGACCTGTGTGGGTGCATGTAGGGGTACCTTAGTCCAAATTGCGGCTATTTTGGCCTCTAGTCATATCTCTTGCGGTACACGCATGCACGTCCCCCAAACAACAGCTATATGCTCCCCAAAAATGAGCAAATGCATGACATATAAATTAATGCGTTTTTTTTAATTATAATGCATGGGTTGCCTTCCATTGAGAGCTTGATTTAATGTCGCGGTATGACGCATTGCCTTGACTACTTAGAATTTGTCAAGGAGCAAGACCTCAAACACTGAGTCATCCTATACTATCCACAAGTATTACTTTACTCTCTGCCTATTTATCTTGAATTGATCTCTATTTTTTCCTTCTAGCTTAATTGACTATGGGGAAAGACTTAGCTAATCGTGTATGGGCCAAACCACTTTGACTTGAGCTTACCTTGGAAGAGTCTCAACCCAGAATTGTATAGTAAGTCCTTGTAACCAACACCAAAGCTCCATTGGGAAATATGCTTGTCATGTTGGACCTTCATCGTCTATGTGTACAGTGCTACACTCTCATATACATAGAGGCGAAACTCATCTAACTCATTGTGCTGGTCAAGTCTCAAGTCAGCAGCCTCCTCCCAATTCATGTTGAGCTTCTTCAGAGCCTAGAGTGCCTTGTACTCTAACTCCATGGGTAGATGACAGGCTTTACCTAACACCGAAAGATATGGGGAATACCATATATTGTAAGATATTATGTAATCCCAAAGGGCATCATCTAACTTCCTTGCCCAAGCAGTCCGGGTGGCATTCATAGACTTGGTCAAGATTTCCTTGATCTCTCCGTTTGACACTTTAACTTGTACACTAGTTGGTGGTTGATAGGGTGTGGTGACCTTGTGTCGTAGTACTCCATATTTTTCTAGCACAGTATGGAAAACCTTGTTATAGAAGTGAGAATCTTCATCACTAATGATAGTTCTGGGTGTCCCAAATATGGAAAAGATATTCCACCTCAGAAATTAGACCACATTCTTGCTCTCATTGTTTGGCAATGCTACTGCCTCCACTAATTTAGAGACATAGTTCACTGCTACCAGGATGTACTTCATTCCATACGAACTCTCAAATGGGCCCATGAAGTTGTTACCCCAGAAGTAAAAAATTTACACTTCAAGAATCGGGGTCATGGGTAGCTCTTGGCGCTTCAAAATGTTTCCTTGGAGCTAGTATTAGTCACACCCAAGAACCATGTCGTGGGAATCTATATAGATGGTGGGCCAGTAGTACCAACATTGGAGGATCTTTTTCCTTCTGGCCCTATTATGATGACCTCCTAGTGCGGATGAGTGACAGGCCTCCATAATGCTCAACATCTCCACTTCTTGAATGCACTGCCTAATAACCCTATCAATATACCATTTTTTTCCATTTTTCAAAAAGTGCCTGCATATATCAAAAAGGAACTTTTCTATCTAGTGAGGGTTAAGGCCCTCCAGAATAATATCGCTCACCAAAGTTAGCAAAATAAAAAAAAAGGAATAAGGTTAATAGAAACTGCCAATACCTACTCATTGGGAAATGAGTCATCTATATTCACCAATCCTTTAGTCTTGACTCATCCTCCAACTTGGGCAAATGGTCTGCCACTTGAATCTCAGATCTTTTTCTATCTAGGACCTTAAAGTCAAACTCCTGTAGTAGCAAAACTCATCTGATCAACCTTTCTTTAGCATCTTTCTTTGCCATGAGATATTTCAAGGCTGACTAGTCGGTGTGCACTATCGATTTGGTTCCCAATAGGTATGCTCAAAACTTGTCAAAGGCATATACCACAACCAACAATTCTTGCTCAGTAATTGTATAATTATTTTGAGCATCATTAGGAGTCTTGCTGGCATAGTAGATAGGGTGGAATATCTTGTTGAGCTTGTTTCCAAGCATAACACCCACAATAATTCTGCTTACATCGCACATCACCTCAAATGGGGTAGTCCAGTCAGGTGCGACCACAATAGGAACAAAAATTAGTTTTTTCTTTAAGGGCCTTAAAGGCCTGCCTGTAGCTATAATCAAAATGGAACTTTGCATCCTCCAATAGCTTGCATAAAGGATGTGCAATCATGGAGAAGTCTTTGATAAAATGGTCATAGAAACCTCTATGCCTAAGGAAACTCCGGACCCCTCTCACAGATATGGGAGGCGGAAGTTTCTCAATCCCCTTGATCTTTGCCTTATCTACTTCTATGTACTTCTTAGAAATCTTATGGCCAAGAAATGTCCCTTCTTTGACCATGAAGTGGCATTTCTTCCAATTTAGCACCATGTTGGCCTCTTCACAATGCTATTATGCTCTGCTAAGATTTAACAAACATGTATCGAAAAAATCACCCACTATAGAGAAGTTATCCATAAATACCTCGAGGGTGTCTTCAACCATATCAGAAATGATCGATATTATACAACACTGGAAGGTGTCTAGGGCATTGCATAGCTCGAAGGGCAACCGTCTGAAAGCAAAAGTCCCATACGGGTAGGTGAAAGTAGTCTTCTACTAATCCTTCGAGGCTATGGATAATGACCCACTAGGTCATTTTGAGGATTAGTCCTCTTGATTTCCTACAATATTTATCTTGAAATATTTTAAAAGGGTGATTTGAACTATTTGATAACTTTTGATATCTAGCTTAAGGGAAACTTTAGATAATTAAATTAGTCTAGGGGTTAAAGTGATAATTTAGTTAAAATTCCATACTACTTATTCTATATTAATTAAAATAAATAGTAGGGTTTATCAATTCAGTACTTAATTACTTCATAAGAAAAACTTAGGAAAAGAAAGAGGACACAAAACTAACCTACAGAAGACCTATCGATGTTGGCGTCCAGGTAAACTATTACCCCATAATATAGCTAATAAGAATTGAGAAGATTGCTCAGTAGGATATATGTATACATAATGAAAATCATTGTATATTGTTCACTGGGTGAAATTTAATATAAAAGTAGTCATAGAAAAGTTGCAAATTTGCAATATTCTCTTTCCTTCTTATTATGTGTTGTTATATTATTTTAATAATTAATAATAAACAATAATGGTGCATAATTAAATAATGTAAAGGTTGTTGAAATTTAGTGTGTCTGTAAGTGGCAGGGCATGAAGTAGTGACTTGCTAATTTCCAGAAGCCATTGTCAGTTGTAAATTGATTCTTTTAAGTTAACATAAGGAGTATATGTATGCCTCCTATAGCTCCACTTTTCTATCCAATTCCTTTGGTTCTTCATTTAGTCGGAATATATGTCCCCTGTATTACAAATTTGTATTGTATGAACATAATTAGATTTTAAATATTAAAGATGTTAAGACTTAACTTTAGACTTGGTAGTTAGGCCTTAACTATAAATATGGGTGTTGTTCATTTCAAAATTTAATTGTGAATTCTTATTGGATTAGATTGTGGTGTTTCGGATTCTATTCGAAAGGGAAAGGATCAAGTGCTTAATTGATTGTCTTTGGCTAAGTCAAGTGGATTTCTTAACCTTTTTTAAGTATATGGAATCTTGTACTTCTTGTGTGAGGTGTTGAGAATAATTTATGTAGGCTCCGATTGAAATATTTTTAATTTGGTAGTTAGCCTATGTTGATAGTTGACTTGTGAATTGATGATTGAGGTTTATTATATGTGAAATAGTGATACTTACTTTAGGTGTGAATGTTGTTAAGGTTGTGATGGTATTGAGTTACTCATTCTTGAATTTTGAGATATATGAGTTTGTATGGTCATCTTGCATATTTTATTCCCATGAACATAATTATTGTGCATTTACACTGTGATTGCTGGATGTCCCAAGAAAAAAATGAAAAGTCGATGGTAGATGATTCCCTAGGTTGGGTCATACACCATGATAATTTCTATGATTCACTAGGTTGGGTCACACACTTTAATAGTTATAATAATTCGCTGGGTTGGGTCACATGCCATGACGATTTGTATGATTCGCTGGGTCGGGTCGCGCACCGTGACAGATGCATGGACTAGGACTCCCTCAAGGGTCCCGGACTGTGTTATAGTTATGTGTATCACTAGGACAGACATGCATCATTCTACGTGATATTGCATTGCATTGTATTACATCTCACAACATTCATCTTCATCCCACAATGCTCTGGCTTGTCATGATTTTATGGAGTGCTATTAAGAGTGGCTATACATTATATCATTGACTTATTTATGTATTTACATGATTAGTTTCGATATTGAATTGATTATACTTGATGAATTAGCAAGAACTTGATAAACTATAGGGTTTTCCCCTATGACTCAAAAGTGGAATAAAGGAGGATTATATTATCATAGGCTGGTGTAATTGTGAGTGTTAAAACCTAGTTTATAGTTGTAGGGGTTTGGTTGGAGTGTTGGGGGTACTGATATTCTATATTACTTAATTTTGTGTTTATTCACTTGCTGAGTACCGTGTGTTTGGTGCTCACCCCTTTTGCTACAACATTTTTGTAGGTTACGAGCCTGGATCGTCGTGATACTCTCTCTACTGGTACTTGTCTGAGGCTCTCTATAGAGGTTGCGAGGGGTAACTGTTGCCATCCCAGCTGACTCCCTACTCCTATTTATAATTTTGTTCTATTCTAGAGACAACATCATTTGATACTTGTGTTCCTTTCAATTCTATTGTAATACATTATAAGCTTGTGCACGTGACAATCAGGTTTTGGGGATTTCATTAAATGGAACTTTCATTTTGATTATAATTTAGCATTTTTAATGTTATGGTTGGGTTGTAGGCTGACTTGTCTTAGTGGGAAAATCCGAGTGCCATTACGCCTGAATTTTGGGTCATGACTGTTGGTATCAGAGCCTAGGTTCATAAGTCTCACCTACATGCAAGCTTAGTTTCAGTAGAGTCCTAAGGATCGGTACAAAGACGTTTATACTTATCTTCGAGAGGCTATAGAGGCTGTTAGGAAACTTCCCTTTGTTTATTCTCTCTTATCATGCGTGGTTATATTCGTTGGTACTGAGTTATGCCTGTGTTCTTTTGAAAGATGGCGAGCACTAGAGATATTATTTTTGGTTGTATAGGTGAGGTAGCTCCTAAGGCAGTTATCGAGGCCCCAACTAGAGGTAGGGGTAGAGCTTGAGCCAAAGGTCGTGCTCGTGGAGCAGCAGAAGCCAGAAGTCATGATCGTGGAGTAGAACCAGTGAGAAGTCGTTCTAGGGAGGTCTCTTCAGAGCCCATGGCTGACCTTATAGGGAATCAGGTCCCTTCAGAGCACGAAGCCTCACCATTGTTGTAGGATACTTTATTGAGGATGCTGAATGTACTTGATAATATTAGTCTGAGTAGTAATACGATAGGCACGCTAGGTGGTTCTCAAATCGGAGGAGGAGCTCATACCCCAGATCAGTATCATGTTCAACTGGTCCATGATTCGACAGAGCAGCCACCATTGGGTTCTAGAGTTGAGATTGATCCTGCCCAAGCTATTGAGGTTCAGGGTGCACCTATGGCTATATTGACTAAGAGTGAGCCGTGTAGCTATGAGATCTTTAGGAAGATGAACCCACTACAATTTCAGGGCGGAAAGATTGAGGATGTTTATGAGTTTCTAACTACTTATAGGGAATTGCTGGATGCTATTCGCTTAGCTAAGTCACACAGGCTTCAATATGTTACTCTTCAGCTACGTGGGCCAGATAGAGAATGGTGGAGGACATATTCAGGATCTTTGCCTGGGGGATCTCCTGGTGTGTCTTAGGAGATGTTCTATGATGCTTTTTATGATAGATTTGTCCCTTAGAATGTGAAGGAGAAGAGCCGATTGATATTTGAAAGTCTGAGGCAGGATGGCTTATCACCGAGTATGAGGCCTGTTTCTGTCAGCTATCTAGACATGCTACAACTATTATTCCAAATGAGATAGAGAAAGTTCATAGGTCTGGGAGGGGGTTGACCTATTCTATCTGACAGGCAGTGTTTAGAGTATCTAGATATGGAGCCTCTTTCTAGTCTGTTGTAAGTGCTGCTAAGGAGGTAGAGAGGATGGAGAGGGAAGAGTTTGGGGACACTAAGCTGGCCCGTGCATCCAGTCAGTTTTCTAGTACCTCAATTGGAGGTAGAGGGTTCCATAGAGGGGGTGGCTCATCCTTGCATCGAGGACCAGTTCACACATCATTACCTGCCTCTATAGATGATCAGACATATCATGGGCCTACAGGGCGAGATAGCTATGGTAGTTCGTCAGTATTCACACGTCAGTCCTAGAGTCAAAAGTTTTGTTATGGATGTAGAAATCCTTATCACTTTTTATGACAATGTCCCTAATCGGGGGGACAAGGTAGGCCCTATCCCAGATCTTCCGTTCAGACTAGACCACCGACACTACCACCACACGGAAAGCGATGTAGAGCTTAGACAGATAGAGGTGGCCGCATTCCAGTTAGAAGAGTAGGTGGTCCCATAGTCCCATAGGGTGGGGGTAGAGGCATTGCTCAGACAGGCGATCGTAAAGGACCGTATTACTATGCATTTCCAGGAAGGCCCGAGGTAGAGGCTTCTGATGCAGTCATCATAAGTATTATCGCAGTTTGTCATTGATATGCGTCTGTATTATTTGATCCTGGATCTACCTACTCTTATGTGTCATCTTACTTTTCACTTGGATTCGACTTGCTATGTGATCGTATGCCTATACCCATTTTTGTTTCTACACTAGTAGGTGAGCCTTTAATGGTGGATCAAGTATATTGATCCTATCTCATTCTTTGTCTGGATATGATACGTGGGTAGATATGATCATTCTAGAGATGGTAGATTTTGATGCTATCTTAGGGATGGATTGACTTTTCCTATATCATGCTATTCTTGATTGCTATGCAAAAACAATGAACTTAGCTGTGCCCGGGGTACCAAAAATTGAGTGGAAGGGCGATAGTGGTTCTTAACCAAGCAAAGTTATCTCTTATGTTCGTGCTCAGAAACTGATTGATAGGGGGTGTATGTATTACTTGGGTTTCATTTGGGATACTAATGTTGACCCCCCTTCTATAGAGTCCATTCTGATAGTTCAAGAGATTGTCAATATGTTTCCCACTGACCTTCCAGGTGTCCCTCCCGATAGGGATATTGACTTTCCTATTAATCTAGAGTTGTGCACAAAGCCCATCTCTGTCCCTCCATATCAAATGGCTCCAACTGAGTTGAAGGAACTAAAGGAGCAACTTCAAGATTTGCTGAGCAAAGGGTTTATTCATCCTAGTGTGTCACCTTGGAGGCCCCCAGTCTTGTTTGTGAAAAATAAAGATGGATCCATGAGGATGTGTATTGATTATAGGCAGTTGAACAAAGTGGCTGTCAAAAACAAATATCCACTTCCTCATATTGATGACTTGTTTGATCAGCTTCAGGGGGCAGATTTGTTCTCTAAGACTGACTTGAGTTCTGGTTATCAATAGTTCAAGATTAGAGAATCAAATATTTCTAAGATAGCTTTTCAAACACGTTGTGGCCACTATGAATTTTTGGTGATGTCCTTTGGGTTGACAACCGCCCCTGCAGCGTTCATGGAGTTGATGAATAGGGTTTTTCATACGTACTTAGATTCTTTTGTCATAGTATTCATCAATGACATCTTGGTGTATTCTAATAATGAGGCTGATCATGTTAGTCACCTGAGGATAGTGTTACAAAGGTTGAGGGAGGAAAAACTATATGCAAAATTCTCCAAGTGCAAGTTTGGCTTAATTCGATGTTATTCTTAGGGCACGTGGTGTCCAAAGAGGGGATTAGAGTGGATCCGGCTAAGGTAGAGGCAGTTAGAGGGTGGACGAGTCTTACTTCAGCTATCAAAATTTGTATTTTTTTGGGTTAGCAGGATACTATCGATAGTTTATTCAGGGGTTTTCTTCCATTGCAGCCCCATTGATGAGATAGACCTAGAAAAATATGTCCTTTCATTGGAGTGCTGAGTGTGAGGAAAGCTTCCAAAAGCTTAAAACCTTATCGACTTCATCTCCCATTTTGACCTTACTTGAGATAGGTGTAGACTTTATAGTATATTGTGATACGTCAGGAGTAGGGTTAGGTGGTGTATTGATGCAAAAGGGTAAAGTGACCACCTATTCTTCTCGATAATTAAAGGTTCATGATAAGAACTACCCTACCCATAACTTAGATCTAGCAGCTGTTGTTTTTGTTCTTAAGTTATGGCGTCATTACATATATGGTGTACATTGTGAGGTATTAAATGACTATAGAAGTCTTTAGTGTATATTCAGTCAAAGGAATCTTAACTTGAGGCAGCATAGGTGGATGGAGTTGCTAAAAGGCTATGATTTAATAATCCGATATCATTTGAGGAAGGCAAACGTTATGGCTGATGCCTTGAGTAGGAAGACTTCTAGCATAGGGAGTCTAGCCACCATTTGAGTGGAGGAGCGACCTTTGGCTAGGGGTGTTCAGCATCTAGCTAATGGCCTAGTCAGGTTACAGCTTTCTGATAAATGCAGTATACTTGCTTTCCTTGAGGATCATTCTTCCTTGATGGACCAGATTCGTGAGCGCCAGTTCGAGGATGAGAAGTTATGACTCATCAGAGACAAAATGACCAGAGGAAAGGCAAAGAAAGTAGTGCTTGATGTTGATGGTGTTTTAAAGATTGGTGGACGAGTCTATATGCCCAAGATAGGTGATTTGATTAGATTGATTCTTGAGGAGTCTCACTGTATTTGTTACTCCATTCATCCCAGAGCAACGAAGATGTATCATGACCTAAGTCAGCACTATTGGTGGTGTGGTATGAGGAAGGATATTTCAGAGATTGTGGCTAAGTGTTTGACTTGTCATCAGGTTAAGTGTGAGCACTAGTGGCTTGGAGGTGAGCTTCAAAGGATGCCTATTCCCATGTGGAATTGGGAGCGAATTATTGTGGATTTTGTGGTGGGTTTACCCACTACTGTGGGTTGTTATGACTCTATCTGGGTGGTTGTAGATCGATTGACTAAGTTTGCCTACTTCATTCTGGTTAAGGTCACGTACACAACAGAGAAATTAGCCAAGCTTTACATTAGTTTGATAGTCAGATTACATGGTGTTCCAGTTTCTATCATTTCTGATTGGGGTTCACTTTTCACTTCATATTTTTGGAGGGCCTTGCAGCATGGTCTTGGTACTCAACTGGACATAAGCTCAGTCTTTCACCCTCAAATAGATGGACAGTCTGAGTGGACTATTCAGGTGTTGGAGGATATGCTACGAGCATAAGTGATTGATTTTAGTACTCGTTAGGACCAACATTTAAACTTAGCATAGTTTGATTACAATAATAGCTATCACTCCAGCATTCAAATGGCTATATTCGAATCATTGCATGGCAGATGGTGTAGATCTCTGATTGGTTGGTTTGATTCTGTTGTAACGGACTCATTAGATGTATACTTTCTGAGGGATGCTATGGAGCAGGTTTGTATGATTCGGGGTAGGTTGTTGACTTCCCAGAGTCAACAAAAGAGTTATGCAAATACAAGGGTCTGAGCATTAGAGTTTTGGGAGGGCAATCACATTTAGCTCAGAGTATCCCCAATGAGGGGTGTGATGCGGTTTGGGAAGAAGGGCAACCTTAGTCCTAGATTTATTAGCAAATTTGAGATTTTGGAGAGAGTTAAAGAGGTGGCCTATAGACTAGCCTTGCCACCTAGCCTATCTCTATACATACTGTGTTCCATGTCTCCATACTCCAGAAGTATGTGCCCGATGAGTATGGGTGTGAGGGAGGAGAGCCGATTGAGATTTGAAAGTCTGAGGCAGGATGGCTTATCAGTCACCGAGTGTTAGCCCAATTTCTGTTAGCTATCTAGACATGCTATAGCTATTATTCCAAATAAGACAGAGAAAGTTTGTAGGTTTGTGCGGGGGTTGACCTATTCTATTAGACAGGTGGTGTTTAGAGTATCTAGAGATGGAGCCTCTTTCCAGTCTGTTGTAAGTGCTGCTAAGGAGGTAGAGATGATGGAGAGGGAAGAGTTTGGGGACCCTAAGTGGGCTCGTGCATCCGATCAATTTTCTGGTGCCTAATTCATGCATCATTGCCTGCCTTTATGGATGGTCAGACATATCATAGGCCTATAGGGTGAGATAGCTATGGTAGTTCGTCATGATCCGCACGTTAGTCCCAGAGTTAGAAGCTTTGTTATGGGTGTGGAAATCCTGATCACTTTTTACAATAGTGTCCCTTACCGGGGGGACAAGGTAGGCCCTATCCCAGATCTTCAGTTCAGACTAGACCATCGACACCACCACCATACAGAGGGCGAGGTAGAGCTCAGACAGATAGAGGTGGCTGCATTCCAGGTAGAGGAGCGGGTGGTCCCATAGTCCCACAGGTTAGGGGTAGAGGCATTGCTCAGACATGCGGTGGTAGAGGACTGCATTGCTATGCATTTCTTGGGAGGCCTGAGGTAGAGGCTTCTGATGCAGTCATTACAAGTATTATCCAAGTTTGTTGTTGATCTGCGTCTGAATTATTTGATCCTGGATCTAGCTACTCCTATGTGTCATCTTACTTTTCATTTGGATTTGACTTGCTATGTGATCGTATCCTTGTACCTATTTATGTTTCTACACCAATAGGTGAGCCTATAGTATTGGATCAAGTGTATAGATCCTATCTCATTACTTTGTCTGGATATGATATGTGGGCAGATATGATCATTCTGGAGATGGTAGATTTTGATGCTATTTGTAGATATGATCATTCAGGAGATAGTCGATTTTGATGCTATCTTAGGGATGGATTGGCTTTCCCTATATCATGCTATTCTTGATTGCTATGCAAAAATAGTGACCTTAGCTATGCCCGGGGTACCAAAAATTGGGTGGAAAGGTGATAGTGGTTCTTATCTCAGCAAAGTCATCTCTTATGTACGTGCTTAGAAACAGATTGATAGGGGGTGGATGGAGTTTCTAAAGAACTATGATTTAACCATCCTATATTATCCGGGGAAGGCAAATGTTGTGGCTAATGACTTGAGTAGGAAGATTTCCAGCATGGGGAGTCTAGCCACAA
>JAOTQJ010191304.1:0-21463 GCA_025642045.1 Solanum sejunctum
AGACCGCATTACTCTATGTATGACATGATTATTAGGCGGCAGGACCGTAGCAGAGACCTTGTCGGCCCGCATTTATGTATAAGTATAAATGGCTATATCTTTGTATTGTTGTCTGGGTTGCTGCTGGATTTTCTTTGCAGGTGAAGTTAGTTAATAAAACAGAGGGAACTCTATCGAAATTTCAGTAGGTTCCCAGGTCGGTTTCATTGAGAATTTAAGGTTAGCATGTGTCTAAGTGTCCCTATCGGACACTGGTCACGACTCGATGGTGGGGCGTGACACCAATGCATCAACACCTTCAATTGTATTCATTCCAATCAACCGAACTACACCAGTGGGGTACAAATTTGATGAATTTGTTGTTGGTCCAACTAAATTCTCAGGCCATTTTACAACTACACCACACTCCATAATATCCACTTCACGACTATTCAATGTAATGCTTAAAGGATATTTTACAAAAAAATCAACAGACACCTTTTTTTTATGCAAGTACACGTGAACCCTATATCATTGTGTATAAATATTAGTAGACACCTTTGACTAATGATATACTTAATTTTCAACTCATATATACAGGTATCAACACCTATCTGCGCAGCTATTACATCAACTAGCTGTTGATACCCAATTTTGATCGATCTCTAATTATTTCTGGATTGCTATTTAATTAAACATGTATTTTAAAGCTATTTAATTAAATAAATGTATTTCAAATTTTTGTCCAACAATCACATATTTTTAATATATTTTTGTTATATTTTTTTAAAAAAATTATTTGTTTACTTATTTATTATTATTATTGTTGTTATTGTTGTTGTTGTTGTTGTTGTTATTATTGTTGTTGTTGTTGTTGTTGTTGTTATAACATTTGTTATTGACATTATTTACTTTCATTATTTTTTTTTTACTTAGTATTATTTTAGAGTCATGTTTATATATAACGTTTACCAACAACAACAACAACATACCCAGTAATATCCACAAGTGGGGTCTGTATATATATAACGTTTACCAATTTATTTTATTAATATTTTTAATTTCAAAAATAGTATTTAATATTTTTATATAATTATAATATATTACATATTTTGATTTCGTAAAGTAAAGATTATTATTTTTTAAAATATGATTTGTGTACATATCATAATTAATTAGATGGCATTCTATTCAATTTTGCCCTAATTTGTTTAATTCATAGCTTTTTCTATTAAATTATTTCAATTCTAATCAATGTTTTTGAAAATTATTTCAATTCTCACCTCATTCTTTACAAATCTTTTCAATTATAGACTAATTGGGTCAATTTATGACTTAATTTTTAAATGCCCAATTCAATTTCCGGATGACCCATGTTTGACCCGGTCCAACCCGTTCCCTCAAGAATCCATCACAGTTGTCCATTATATACAATCTAACGGTATAGATTAATTTAATTTTATTATTTCATTTTTAATCCTTCAATACCCTAATACCTTAAAATTGAGTTCACTTCTCTCTCTCTAACAAAGGAGCCACAGCGCCTCTCTTTCTCCATGACCAGCGGCGTCGCCTCTCCTCTTTGTCAACTACCAGCAGCGCCACCTGCCTTGCCATAACCACTGCACCAAAGTGACCCCTTACCACCACCCCCATCGAGCCCATTTTCTTCATCGGCGCTGCTGCTGGCAAGTGAGACAGTCGGTCGCTAGTGATTTCTCCCCCTCCTTCATTTCCCTCTTCTCCCTCACCCTTCGACCAAAGAACCCATAAACCCACCGCCTCTCTCATCTCCTCCCAGCGCCGGAACAACCCCCCGTCAAAATGGGCTCTTACCATTACGTGTTCTGTGTCTTATATGTGTTATTAAGTGTTTATTTGCTTATTATTTTTGCTCTTACTAACTTAATTTTACTCTTATTTTTTGTTCCTCCCCTTCCCTTTACTTGCTTTAATATTTATTACTGCTTTAAAACTATGTGCTAAATGTTACTACTTTAAAATACACTGTCACATAGTTCATATCTTCCCCCACCTGGGACCCTCTTTTTTTTCTTTTTCTTGTGATGTTGTACCTTCTCACTTCTCACAAACTTCTTGTCAATACCCAAGGTCTAGAGAGAAGGCATAGGCGCGGCGTAAGTGGATAGTTTTGCTACAGTGGGATCACATGCCTCCTCACATAGGAAATCTAGTTTGTATCTAACCCTACTCTTGAAGAAACTTAGGATAGAGCTTTATCCACCCTTAATATTAGGTCATGCATACATAAGCCTTAGGTAGTTTGACTTGTGGGGTCAACCTACATTAGTAGCTACCCTATTTAAGTCTAAAGGGTCCAATCACCCTATAGACAAAATCTACATACTATGTGTCTATGTAAAATATGATAGAACTAATTCAAGCCTAAATATGTAAGATGGAGTTTAGAGCATTTTTATTTGTTTTTTGTGTGCAGATTTCATAGCTAGTCCAGATTTTGTCAACGCTGGCATAGTGGTGTGTGTAACTCATAAGCTCAGAGGATGGTGGAATAAGATCAAACAAGAGCATGCTATGGAGGTCAGTCAGTTGTTAGGTGGTTTGACTTCCTTGCTCTTCCTCGCCCACAACAGTGACTTGATCAAGGCCTTGTTAAGATTCTGGGACCTTATAAGAATAGTCTTCAAATTCAAGGATTTTGAGATGACCCCCACTATAGAGGAAATTGGTGGGTTCACCGAACTAAGATACCATAGGCGTCGGATGATTATTCCTCACAAGATATCAGTGAAGAAGTTTCTTAAATCCCTAGGATTGACATGCA
Source organism: Solanum sejunctum (assembly GCA_025642045.1). Lineage (NCBI taxonomy): Eukaryota > Viridiplantae > Streptophyta > Magnoliopsida > Solanales > Solanaceae > Solanum > Solanum sejunctum. The sequence continues at coordinate 2,786 of JAOTQJ010191304.1, forward strand.
ATCCAGGTTTGGTCTCTCTCGACTTTGGTTGGATCTCTTTGGAATTCTTATACTCTCGTTTTGGTCACAAGGATGGTCACAGGAACTTCAATGAAGAATTTGCCTGCTCTGCTGAAAAATGGGAAAAATATCGCATCAATACCTTTGCCCTCGCACTGTTGGGTAAGTTGGTCTTCCCTAGAGAAGGAGGCAAGATAGACACTTCCTTGAGTTTTGTTGTTCGAAGATTTGCTAAAGATATAGATCATGCTAATGTAACTCTAGTTCCAATGACAGTGGCTGAAATGATAAGGGTGGTGTCCAGATGTGCTAGAGGCAAAAAGTTCTTCGAAGGGTGCAATTTGTTATTACAAATATGGGAAATCGAGCACTTCTATAAATAACCATCCATATTTGACGCCTTAGATGGAATAGGGAACAAGATTCACACTCACGTAAGGAGAATGTCCAGATTTAATGCTCCGCAAGGAATCAGAGAATGGTATTTTTTTATTAGGGAACTCTCGGGGTATCAGATTCAATGGAAATATAATTGGTTGTGCATCCAACATGCCAAGGTAAGGGTGATGAGCTTTATTACATCGAACTCATTGGTCTGAAAGGGGTCCAACCATATGCCCCTCTATGAGTTCTTCGTCAGTTTGGACTAATCCAAATGATTCCACTACGCTCTAACATGATCCTAGCTAAGTCTAACTTTGGAGAGGGAATTCCATAGGTTCAAGACATAATGGAAACATGGGAGAGGGTTATCAATATCTAAGTTTGAGAGCCCCTCCCTTATTTCACGCCTGAGTACTCTATCTGGATCCTAGAAGATGTTGAAAGAGTAGACCTCGATCATGGTGAATGTCCTGATTTTGAAGACTTGGAGGAGAAAGTCTGGGCTCGCAATCTACTTAATAGGGATTATGGTATCACCCCAGAGATGAGACATCAAATCGTCCCTACATATACAGAGCTCCACATTTGAAGACTTTAGTTTTATTCTAGTCATTTTCCCATGTCATCCTTCTCCCCTTAGATTTTTATTTCAATCAAGCTTGTTTTATTATCTCATGATGTATTAGTTAGATTTTATAACAAAAATAGTCTTATTAGTTATTTCTTTTACTAACTCTAAACTCCAATTCACAAATTATAGCTTGAATAAATTATTGCAAATCACTTGTTTGTCGTATTAGGCCTACCTCTAGCTCAACGAGGTCCCTTGCATGTTAGGGCGATTATAAAAAAAAATTGTGTTCATTATTTTAACTCTCTGACTTGGTTTTTGGTTGTTTTGTTTTCCTCTTCCCCAAGGTTGATTTGTTCGTACATTCTGGCGTATTACACCAGATCAAAAGGGGCTCCTCCTCCTCCTTCGTAACTTTAAAGCTTGAATAATAAGAAGAAAGGTAAGATAGTCGACGACAACAGTAGCAACGAAAACTATGATAGAGAGGCTCACTCTACCGACTTGGTTTTAAGATTGGAGCAAAAGATTCTGGAGCTTGAAGAAGAAATGGCTAGCATGCAAAACCTAGCTAAGCTATCAATTTCACTTGGCACCTCTTTTGGGGATAACATAGTAGAACATATGACTATTACCCAAGCCACACCCCCACTTGTGCCACCCACCCCAAAATCAACCAAACTCCACCAATTTGCCACCCACAAATGCTCAACTTTCCACCCATCACTAACAAAATCCATACTATGCAGGCCCTTTTAAGCCAAGTTATACCCACAAAATACTGGACACATCCTATCATACCTCCCAAGCCTACCATCAACACCTCATATGTTCATTCTCCTAGAAACCACAACCAAAATCCTATATATGTCAAAACAGCTCTATATGACCACGACTACCACGAATAAGAATCCTCCCAAAAGGATATTCTGATCAAGTCCATGGCCGAGAAATTAGATAGCTTCACTAATCGCTTGCAGCAAGTCAAAACAAGTAAAAGGATAGTTGGGTTGAACTACAAGGACTTATGCATACATCTTGATGTGGAGTTTCTCGAGGGGTACAAACTCCCCAAGCTTGAGTTATTCAATGGTATTAGAGATCCCAAAGCCCACCTGCGTGTGTATTGTGATAAGCTTGCTGGGATCGGAAGAGATGAAAGGATCAGGATGAAGTTGTTTATAAGGAGTCTTACTAGGGAAGCCCTGACATGGTATATTGACCAAGACAATCACAAATGGTCAAGTTGGGTAGATATGGCTTCCGACTTCATGGATCGATTCGATTTTAACATGGAGAATGCGCCTGATTGGTCCTGCATCTAGAATCTAAAAAAGAAGCCGGGTGAGACATTCAGAGATTATGCTGTTAGATAGAGGTCTGAGTATGCCAGGGCCAGGCCTCCCGTGGATGAGTCTCAGATGAAAGACTACTTCATTCGTGCACAGGAACCCCAGTGTTATGACGGTTGATGATCGTTGCAGAAAAACATTTTGTGGACATCATAGAGAGAGAATCGAGAAAGGTATACAGAATGGTACCATCATCAATATGGAGGCTCTACAAGCTACCAACGAAGCGTTACAATCTGGAAACTTGTCAGAAAACTGTAAGAAGAAGGAAGTGGGTACTGTCATGCTGGTGCACAAAAGCCCCGTTAGACCACAAACTCCAACCCCACCTCTTCCTCACTACCCAACATCACCTTACCCTATGCCCTACCCTCCTTACCCAACATATACTCCCTACCAAGCTCCCCCTCCACAATACCAACAGCCTACATATCCTGTCTATAGCACCCAACCAACATACTATCAAACTACTCCACCACCACCACCATCTCCTCAACAACCAAATTATAGAAACCCTCCCAACTTTGACAAAAGGCCCACCAAAAACTACACTCCCCTAGCCAAACCTATTGCCCAACTATGCAAAAGACTCAAAGAAGTCGGTTATATCACACTAATTCCCGCTTTGTCTATCGATACCTAAGCCAAATGGTATAACCCCAACAAGGTATGCGCCTATCATTCTGGAATGAAAGGATACACCACAGAGGTTTACCGATCCCTTCGAGATAAGATCCAAAAACTCATAGACACCAATACCATCCAACTTAAAGAACCCACGCCCAACATGTCCAATAACCCACTTCCTAATCATCAGGTGAACATGCTAGAAGTAGGAGAATCAACGAATTTGGAAGGATCCATATTGTTGGTAGAACAAGATAAGTTGTTATGATTGCTTCTTTTGTGGTAGAGGGGAGCCAACCATTTGAGGTAGAAGTTGCCATACCCAAATCTCTTTTTATAGTGACAAGAGCTCCCCAAGTAATCTTTAACACTCACACCATTCCTTGGAGCTATGAGAAGGAAAAGACAAGAGTAGAAGAAGCTAATGTTGCCCAAGGGATAACCCACTCCGGAAGAATATACACTCTAGAACACATGACTCAAGAGAGACCAAGCAAGTCCAAGCCTCCTGTCATAGAAATAGAGGAGAGTGGTGTGTGGAAGAAAGTACAAGCTAAATAGTACTCTATCACTGTGTAGTTGAGTAAGGTACCTACTCAAATTTCCATCTTGTCCCTCTTATAGACTTCAGAACTTCACCAAAACGCCTTGATGAAAGTATTGAATGAGGCCTGTATTCCATCTAACATTATCAAAGGAGAAATGGCTCACATGGTTGGTCAAGTGTTTGATGCATACAAGATATCATTCCACGAGGATAAGCTCCTACTTAAAGGGACCACCCATAATTGAGCTCTTTACATCACCACCCAGTACCAAAATAGAGTAATTACTTTAAGATGAATATGAAGGCCTTCGATGGCTCCCAAAGGGAAACTATAGGGGACATCACCCTGGATATGACTATTGGTCCAGCAACCTTCCCTATCGCATTCTAAGTGATGGACATTCCTGCTTCCTACAATTTATTGCTCGGACGCCCGTGGATTCACATGGCCAGAGAACTACCATCCACCCTCCATCAATGCCTTAAATTTGAGTGGGAGCATAAAGAGGTAGTGGTGCACGGGGAGAAAGGGCATCCCATCTATGTAGTTGAACAGTAAAGCCATATGAACGGGGAGATGTTCCACATTGTTGAGCTAGTAGGAGATATTGAGCCAAAGCCATAGTATAGCTAGAAGATTTTGAGCATGTTGCTATGTTTAGGTTACGATCCAGGCAAGGGGCTAGGGGCCAGACTTCAAGGTATACCTGAGCTAATTTCCTAACATGTCAAAAGTGATACCTTCGATTTGGGTTATGAAGGAAAAGTACCTATGAGGATGGGGGAATGGGACTTCGACCTGCAACACCCTCTGACATCATTATGTCAAACTTTTCAATATGTTAGTTTCCTCGAGAGAAATCTAGACAAAGAAAAGGACCTGCTAGAGAGTGTAAGGAACCTGTTCATAATAGAGGACTTCTCTTCAGAGGCCAGCAAAGATTCGGTAAAAGAAGAAGATGTGAAAGAAGTAGAGGCAAGGGTAATGGACGTGATGAGCGTGATGGTGAACTCAGGATATGAGCCAGGAAAGGGTCTAGAATTCAAACTGCAAGGAATCACCGAGCCAATAAAACCTTTACATCATTCAACCACTTTTGGTCTGGGATATGCTTATACTATGGAAGAATATCTTAATTGGGAACCACTTCCAACTGGGAGTTATTATCCTCTACCAAGTCCCTTACCACCCCTGCACTAGATTTTTCAATCTGTTGGGTTCATGAATGATAATACCAAAGATTTACTAAATAGGTTGCAAGGTTTGTCCCTGTCAGAGGCTGAAGAAGGTAGCTGCAATGTTATAATCAAATGAGGGGGAGGAGAAAGCCCCAATACAGAGAAAGGCCACAAAGATCATCATTAACAACTGGACCACCACCCCATTCAGACCACGTTGGGCACTTGGGTAGCAATGGAAATTCATCACTTCTCTTTTATACTTTTCAAAATAAAGACTTTATCATTGTCCTTTATGTTTTCAAAAAATAAAGACTTTCTTTTGCAAATTAGTAAACTCGAAGTTTGGCAATGCCTTTCGAAATAATAAAGTCTCTATTTTACTTATTGTTGATGTTATTTTACTTTACTATTTTGTTTCTTTCAGAAAAATTACTTTTTATAATATTGAATCTGAGACTGTGGCATATAATGAGACTACACAACATAACATAACTAAAATAGAGGCAATGGATAAAAAAGAAGAATATGAAGAAGTTGCTAGAAAGATTAAGGAATTTGAGGAAAAGCCTAAAGCAAATCTAGAAGAAATAGAAGTGGTAAATATGGGCAATTCTGAAATGGTTCAAGAGACACGAATCAGTGTGCACATGTCCAGGGAAGAGAAAGAAGGCTACATTCAATTCCTGAAAAAGAATAAGGATGTCTTTGCCTTGTCTTATGCAGATATGACAGGGTTGAGCACTTCAATAGTAGCCTATCGATTGCCTACCAACCTATCCTGCCCGTCGGTGAAATAGAAGCTTCGAAAATATAAGCCAGATATGAGTTTGAAGATCAAGGAAGAAGTATCAAAGCAATTCGATCCTGGAATTCTTTATGTAACTGAATATACAACTTGGCTCGCTAACATTGTGCTCGTACCCAAGAAAGATGGTAAAGTTAGAGTTTGTGTGGATTATCAAGACCTCAATTAGGCTAGTCCCAAAGATGATTTTCCACTCCCGAACATACACATTCTGATAGACAACTGTGCTAAGAATGAAACACAATCATTTGTGGATTGCTTTGTTGGCTACCATCAGATCAAGATGCATGAGGATGACGCTGAGAAAATAGCCTTCATTACACCTTGGGGTGTTTATAATTACAAGGTGATGCCGTTTGGATTGAAAAATGTTGGGGCTACCTACATGAGAGCCATGACCACTTTATTGTATGACATAATCCATAAAGAGATTGAGCTCTACATGGATGATATCATCATCAAATCAAAGAATGGATATGACCATTAGTTGATCTTCAGAAATGCTTTGACAGGCCGTGAAGATACAGCCTGAAGTTGAATCTAGCAAAGTGTGCTTTTGGGGTTCCTGCGGGGAAGCTGTTGGGTTTTATTATCAGTCATCGAGGCATAGAACTTGATCCGACAAAAGTCAAGGCCATTCGCGATCCCCCTCCTCTGAGGAGCAAGAAAGAAGTGATGAGTTTCTTAGGTAGACTCCATTACATTAGTCATTTTATCGCCCAGTCCACCATCATCTGTGAGCCAATCCTCAAGTTGTTGAAAAAAGCACTACTATTAAATGGACCCCAGAATGTCAAGATGCATTTGACAAGATCAAAAACTATTTGTCTAATCCTCTAGTGCTGGTCCCTCCGGAGTCTAGTAGGCATTTGCTATTATACCTATCGGTAATGGACAATGCTTTTGGGTGCATTTTGGGATAACACGATGAAACGGAAAGAAAAGAGCAGGCAATCTACTATATGAGTAAGAAGTTTACATTATATGAGTCTCGATACTCTTTGCTCGAATGCACGTGTTGTGCTTTGACTTGGGTAGCCCAGAAGTTGCAGCACTATCTCTCAGCACACACGATATATTTGATCTCAAGAATGGATCCTTTGAAGTATATTTTTCAAAAACACATGCCCAGAAGAAAATTGGCAAAGTGACAGATATTGTTGAGTGAATTTGACAATCTATGTCACACAAAAAGAGGTAAAGGCACAAGCATTAGCTGATCATCTGGTAGAAAATCCTATAGATAAAGAATACAAGCCTCTGAAGGATTACTTTCATGATGAAGAAGTGGCCTTCATAGGAGAAAACATCATTGAAGAATACAATGGATGGAGGATGTTCTTTGTCGGAGACAAGAATCTCAATGGGTCAAGCATAGGAGCTATTTTGGTTTCACCAACAGGTCAACACTATCTGGTATCAGCAAAACTCAGATTCCACTGCTCCAACAACATGGCTGAGTATGAGGCCTTTGGGTCTTCCATTAGCCATCGATTTGGACGTCCAAGAGATTTTGGTAATAGGGAACTCAGATTTGTTGATCTGCCAGGTATGAGGTGAATGGGTGGCGAAAAATCAAAAGCTTCTACCATATTTGGATCATGTACAAAAGGTTCACTAAAGTGGAATCCAAGCACATCCCACGAATCCAAAATGAATTTGCAGACACTTTGGCCACGTTAGCTTCCATGATTTAGTACCTTAATCAGGATTACATTGATCCCATTCGCATTCATATACATGAGCATCCTGCATATTACTTTCACGTAGAGGAAGAACCAGATGGGAAGCCATGGTAAGAGGATATCCAAGGATACTTGAAGAATAGAAATTACCCAGGAATGCGACAAAAGTACAAAAGCGCACAATTAGGAGGCTAGCAAACCAATTCTTCTTAAATGGAGAAATTCTATATAGGAGAACTCCCAATTTGGGTTTGCTGAGGTACGTTGGTGCTAGAGAGGCGTCCAAACTGGTAGAAGAGATTTATGCAGGAACATGTAGTCCTCACATGAACGGCTTCACCCTTGCAAAGAAGATCCTCATGTCAGGTTATTTTTGGTTGACCATGGAAACAGACTACATTCACTATATTCAGAAATGCCACCAATGCCAGACCCATGCAGACATGATCCGAGTTTCTCCTAACGAACTTCATGTCACAAACTCACCCTGTCCTTTCACAGCTTGGGGCATGGATGTCATTGGTCCCATCGAGCCAGCGATATCAAACGGACACAAGTTTATTCTCGTGGCAATTGATTACTTTACCAAATAGGTTGAAGCCACATCTCACAAATCTGTCACCAAGAAGGTTGTTGATGATTCAATCGAGAACAACATTATTTGTTGATTCGGGGTGCCCGAAACAATCGTCACTAATAATGGTGCAATCTCAATAGCGATCTGACAAGGGAGGCATGTGAACGATTCAAGATCAACCATCTAAATTCCACCGCATATAGGCCCCAAATGAATGAAGCAGTAGAGGCTGCAAATAAGAACATCAAGAGGATACAACGAAAAATGATCGACAACTACAGGCAATGGCATGAGAAGTTACCATTTGCGCTATTGGGGTATCGTACTACCGTTCGAACTTCTACTAGAGCAACACCCTACTTTCTGGTTTATGGAAATGAAGATGTAATCTCTGCCAAGGTTGAGATACTATCTTTGAGAATCATTCAAAATGTAGAGTTGAGTGACGCCGAATGGGTACGAAGCAAGTTTGAACAATTAGTACTGATTGACGAAAGAAGGATTACTACCATTTGTCATGGACAACTGTATCCAAATAGAATGACTCGAGCATTCAACAAGAAGTCAAACCGAGGTATTTCTCCCCTGGGCAATTGGTTTTGAAGAAAATCTTTCCAAATCAAGATGAAGCCAAGGCGAGTTCGCACCAAACTAGCAAGGTCCATATATGGTCCATGGTGTCTTGACTAGAAGAGCGCTTATACTCACAGAAATGGATGGTGAAATCTGGCCCAGATCCATCAATTCAGATGTTATGAAGAGATACTGCATTTAAACTTTGTCTCATGCTCTTTGTACTTGGAACTATATCAGACCTGATTCCCATTTAAGAGGGATACGTAGGCGCTCCTATGGAGTTTGATCTTATCATAATAAAATCTTTATTTCCCCCCTTCCCCCCTCCCCTCAACACTAGACTGGGACAGAATTTTTGAGAGAATCTTAAAAATTCTTTCAAGAGCATACTCTACCAAGACCAAGATAACTGGGCCAGAATTTTTGGGACTAGCTCAAAAATTCATAGCAAAGCAACACAAATCTCATAAAAGAAAGCCTAAATTTCACACGGGGTATCTCAAAAATGCTTCATCAATTGGACGTTGGACTTATCTCAGAATACGCCACTATCAAGGATTCAACATTATTTATAAATTATTAACTATTTTTTAAAAAAAATTCAAAATATATATATGTATATAAATACATACTACTTTCAAAAATTCAAATGCTATACCATTGTGCCCAAGATAAAAGCCCGACAAGAATCTAGATATCAACAACAGGCGGAGCATACTGGTCATGGCAAAGGACAGATCAACCTTTCCTTTTTTACAAACTTACAATTTTTCTTTGAATGCAAAAAATACACACATTTCAACATTGCTCGGACAAGCGTCATCTTAGTAAGACAAAATATTACTTTTTCTTTCACATCACATACTGCATAGACCCAAATTTTGCATATTGTTGACTTGAAATCCACATTAAATTGTATATGCCCGATACAATATATATGTTTGATATTTTAATTACATGTGTCCGAGATTTGCATTGCATATACTCGATATCTACATAACATTTGCCTAAGAAATTTGTATGTGCCCGATATCTGCATTACATGTTGCCCGAGAAATTTACATGTGCTCGATATTTGCATTGCATATTACCCGAGATGTTGCATTTGCCCGAGAAATTTGTATGCACCTGATATTTGCTTTGCATATTGCCCGAGAAATTTGTATGTGCCCGATATTTGCATTGCATATTGCCCGAGATATTGCATTTGCCCGAGAAATTTGCATTGCATATTGCCCAAGAAATTTTCATATGCCCATTTGCATTGCATATTGCCCGAAAAATTTGCATGTGCCCGATATTTGCATTATGTATTGCGTGTGGTCGAATTACATTTTTCAATATTGGCCCCAAAAATTTCGCACAAATGCCCAGAAAATTGCATTTTTTTATGATATTTGCCGGAAAAGATACATGACATATTATACCCCTAAGGCGTCATAGTCCAAAGGCATCACTTTCATGGCTTAGGGATTTAATTTCTTATTATCATGCCCTTAAGGCGTCATCCTTCATAGCCTGCAGACATCATCTCATGGCCTAGGAATTTAATTTGTGTCCATCATGATCTGAAGGTGTCATCGTCCGAAGATATCATCTTTCATGGCATACGGACATCATGTCATGACCTAAGGATATAATTTACGATTAGCACGGCCCTAGACGTCATAGCCTAAGACGTCATCCTAATCGTCTTATGGCAAATTTCATGGTCTAAATGGGAACTTGCACCATATTTGTGAATTATTTCATCATTCAATGTACGCGCTCTAATTATTCTATCTAGTGTTTTCTTAGTTACAAATTACAGAATTCATGGACATTGGTACATTCCATCATTCGCTTTGAAGATATACCCTTCATTATGATGAATCCTTTACCTTTCTTTTACATTGTCCCTACTATCTCCTTGTCCTCATTTTTTTCCCATCAAAACACGAATCATTTTCTAAACCTTGGTCTTTCCATTCAAGCTACTATCATTCCTATTCCAATTTCACACCGTTATTCTCATTTTTAGGGACTTCAGTCGTTCCTAAGTCTAGAACTACACACGACCTGATTCTCATATAACCTGAGATATGTAGGTGACTTGATACCGAAGTCTCGACCGTAATATTTTTCGCAACCTCATTTGTTCCATCTAGTCCTTCTGATATTATTTCATCGGTCAGACAAAATTGGTTACTCGGTCAACTTTCTTTGCTCGATAATTTATTCTTCATTCTCGAGCAAAGATGGGGCAGTTTTTGACACCCAATTTTGACCGACCTCTAACCATTTTTGGATTACTATTTAATTAAATATGTATTTTAAAATTATTTAAAATAAATAAATTTATTTTTAATTTTTTTACAATAGTCACGTATTTTTAATATATTTTTGTTATATTTTTTTTTTAAAAATGATTTGTTTACTTATTTATTATTATTATTGTTATTATTATTATTATTAATTGTAATAATATTTGTTATTGATATTATTTACTTTCATTATTTATTTTATTTAGTATTATTTTAGTGTCATGTTTAAATATAACGTTTACCAATTTATTTTATTAATATTTTTAATTTCAAAAATAGTATTTCGTATTTTTTATACAATTATTATACATTATGTATTTTGATTTCGTTATGTAAAGATTATTATTTTGAAAATATTATTTGTGTACATATCATAATTAATTATATGACATTTAATTCGATTTTGCCCTAATTTGTTCAATTTTGCCCTAATTTGTTCAACATAGCTTTTTCTATCAAATTATTTCAATCCTAGTCAATTTCTTTGAAATATTTCAATTCTAATTCCATTCTTTACAAATCTTTTCAATTATAGCCTAATTGGGTCAATTTGTGGCTTAATTTAAAATGCGCAATTCATTTCAATTAAATTAAATCCGGATGACCCATGTTTGACCCGGTCCAACCCGTTCCCTCAAGAGTCTATCACAGCCGTCCATTCTATCCAATCTAACAGTATAGATTGATTTAGTTTTGTTATTTCCTTTTTAATCCTTTAAGACCCCAATACCCTAAAATTGAGTTCACTTCTCTTTCTCTAACAATGGAGCCGCCGCTCCTCTCTCTCTCTCCATGACCAGCGGTGCCGCCCCTCTCCCTTCACCTCTCCTCTTTGTCAACCACCAGCAGCGCCACCTCCCTCTCCATAACCACCGCGCCAAAGTGACCCCTAAACTCCTCCAGCAAACCCATTTTCTTCGCCGGCGCCACTGCGGGCAAGTGAGACAGCCGGTCACCGGCGAGTTCTCCCCCTCCTTTGTTTCCCTCTTCTCCCTCACCCTTCTACCAAAGAATCCATAAACCCACCGCCTCTCTTATCTCCTCTCAGAGCCAGAACAACCCCCCGTCGAAAACCCCTTGTTTCGCCGGAAATCTACACCACCAAATGACCCCGTCGCGAACAGCCCCTCACGACCCCTCTGTCTCTCCCTCTCACCCTCGCCAGAAAACCCATCGCTGCTCCTCCACAGCCACCATCGCGACCCAGTGACAACAACCAGTCAGCAACCACCCTCCTCTCCTCCCTTTCCATCATCTTTGTCCCAAATTCCACCACGAACCAGCCCCAAACATTGCTGCTAAAACCCTTTTCTCCTTCTCTCCCTCATCACCGACCCCCCTCTCCTGTCGCCTTTCCTCTTTGCTAACCACCGACGACCCCATCTCCTCTCTTCGCCCCTCCAACAGCCGACCAAGTGACCCCTTCTTTGCTGGAAATATGACCCCACCAGCGGTGCCTAACCACTACAGCCTCGAAACGCCGCCTCGCTTCTCCCTCTCTCCCACTAAAAACCGACCAAACCCCCATGCAATGGGCTCCGGCAAAGTTACTTTGGTCAGAGAACCAACAATACTGGTCAAGACCCAATCAGTCTATGAATCTCGAAAATGCTCAATTTCAATTTGGTTTCATTTCTTATTATGTAATTATGTGGTGATTATTCAAATGTTTGGGTTGTTGTTTCCAAGAGCATCATACTTTGTAGAATTCGTTGGTTTCATTGTCTATAGTAAAATGGTGAGTGCATGACTTTGGCTTGATTTCGTGGGAATTAGTTCATTTGATTATTATGTTTTGACTGACTTAGTTTATGGTGTTCTCCTTATCTTAATTGAGAAGGTTTTATTTGTCTTTATTAGGACAATTTGTAATTATTTACTTTTCCCCTAATTAACTCCTCCCCATGCCTTATTGTAATCGCTGTGATTCTCAAAATTTGACAAATGTGGCACCAATCTTTGGATTGATTTATTTTTCGGTCAAATTATGGACTGAATATTCTCCTTCTAAAATTATGGAAAAACTAATGTGATTAACTAATTTACTGCGTTGACTAAATCAATCCGTTTGATTTGCATTATGATGTGTGATTGGATCACTTTTTATGATAGATGTGGTTAGGTTTCCTTTCGGATTGTATAAGGTTAATAGATATTATTATTGAACAATTTTTTTTAGTGTAACTTGTATGAATAATCTTGACTTTGATTCATTTTTGATTTTTACTTATGGTATAATTTTGTTGTAAATGAATTGTTTAGTGCTTGGAATGTGTTATTTGTTCTTTTGATTTTCTTTTATTTATTATATGTTGATTTGTATTATTTATTGTAGTATAGGATTTCCTAGTAAATTGTTTTTCTACTCAGTTAATTTTGGGTAGATCTTTTCAAAATCATGCTTGAAAATTTTATTACTTCATTTATGGTAATGATCCTTTAAGTTGATTGATTTTATTACCTTTTTTTTGTATTCTTTGGTCACTATAAAAGTAATCATTTTCTCACACACTCAGAGATACTTCTCATACGAACAAAAATATAAAAAAATTTCTCATCTCATTCCTTGCATACTATTTTTATTCAGAGTACAAAAAAGAATTTTATATTACTCTCTCTTTCTTTCTGGTCATCTCAAATTCTCCAGTGGTTATCTAAATTTGATTATTTCTCTTCTTAACTGGTAAGATTCTTTTATCATATTATTGCCTTCTCATATATTGCTGCTTTTTTTCTTCTTGTTGAACATGTTTAGGATTTCAAGCCAAGCCTGGTTTGAAAAGTCGCCTGGGTGGGAGGACCAGGATTCCGAAGTGTCCTTTTTAATATTATATTTGTTTTCATTGTATCTTTACTTTTCTACAAAACTGATGTAACAAAAACGATGAAATACGGGGATATAGTGAAAGGGGGCGGAAACTATGTGCTAACTATTTTTTTTATATATTTTTAATTTTTTTCTGTGTTGTTTTGTTTGTCCAGTGAACTTAGGCAAACTTTAATTTAGGATTTAATGAATTTTGTGTACATTAGAAATTTAATTATGAATTGTTTTAAAAAAAAATATTAACCAAGCGTTTGTGAACCTTTTTTATGCTAAACATATACATATTTGTAATGCATTTCTTTTTAGAAACCATGTTTAGGATATTTAATATTTTCATGCCTATAGGAAAAACTTGTTTAATAATATCGTTATTGTGTATATCATGTTTCTAGGATCTGTCCATCTAAAAAAAAAACATAGTGCTTATCATGCTTATTTGTTTAGGAAATCATGTTTTAAATTGTTTTTTAGAAAATTATGCTCCTAGGATTTTATTTGAAAATATGTTTAATTAACAATTTGCATTAGAAAACATGTTCTAGGACTCTGTTAAGAAATATATTTAGATTTTTTTTTAGAGAGCATGCCTATAGGATTTATTTTGAAGTATATTTTTTTAGGAATCATGCTTATTAGGACTTAACTCTTTTTTTTTTTTACAATTTTTAGAAATCATGTTTAAGGGTTAAATATTTTGTAACATGTTAGGAACCGTGCCTACAGGGATAATTATATTTTTAACATGTCGCATTTTGTTTATTTGCTTACTTCCTCTTCTATTAGAAGTCATGCCTATTAGGACTTAACTTTCTTTTCTTTTTAACAATTTTTAAAAATCATGTTTAAGGGCTAAATATGGTGTCACATGTTAAAAATCATGCCTATAGGGATAATTATATTTTTTTAACATGTTGCATTCATAATTATCTTTAAATAGTTTCTTTTAATGATCTAAATTTGATTTTAGAATATTAATATCTTAATCGACTAAGTTAAAATGTTCTCTTCTCTAATTAATAATGCTCTAAATATTGATTTGTGGCACACACTTAGCATAACGTCGCATTATTATGTCTGTTTTCAAGCATGTTAGATAGATGATTTATTTGGAGGCATACTTGAGATTTTACTTGCTAAATGTTCATTTTAATTGTTTTTGTTTGCCGCGAGTATAATAGGAGCTCTATATTTTGTTTAAGTCTAGAACCATCAAATTAAAAGCTCAATGTCTCATTGGCCTTAGAATAAGACGCTAGGTACAATAAGAAAATGATTAGAATTTTTTATTTCTTTTACTATGCCTTTAAGTTAAATAAATAAAATAACTTAGAAAATAGGGGTAGGGGTATATAGGACCTTCGGAAAGGATGACTCTATACTCGCGCTTTAATAGGGCAAACCTTGTTTTATCCTTGGGCTTAATTAAGTCATGTGAGATAAAAGTCTTTAAAAATAAAGTCGAATAAATTGATCCGAGTGAAAATTAAAGTGCTTAGTATAATTTTTCTTTTGCTTGTTTATTTTTAATTATGTGGGGTAGTTATTTAATTGTTTAACATTCTTGATATTCTTTGTCTAACTTTACTTTGTTTCACAACTTAGTATTAATTTAGAATTTTTAATAAGAGATTCTACTTGTTATTTGCAACTCCCACATAAGACACGAGATACGGTCGGTTCCTACACTTGTGGACCTCGAGGGATGCCTAACGCCTTCCTCTCAAGGTAATTTGAGCCCTTACTCAATTTCTAGTGACCTTAGGCTTAGACTTAACAATAGGTTAGAAATGGTGTCCTAATGTACCCAACATTAGGTGGCGACTCTTCTTTTTTCTTTCAAAATTTCAAAAGAGTCGTTGCCACGACGTCATTTAGGTTCCTATATTTTTGTGAGAAAAAATAAAACGTGACACTAGCCCTTTATATAGAGTGCGAGAATCATACATAAGTACTTCCACCGTCAACATATTTTCCTGCATAATCATGTATTAAAAAGTATCATAAAATACTAGAAGAATTAAAAAAAGAAAAAACATTACGCTTTATTTCTAATTTTATGCCACCGAAACATTATAAAATAATCAAAACACTATATTATCAACTAGTTCTAAAAAATTATTTTGCTAAAGATTATTTTGTGAAAAAATGTACAATAAATTCCTCAAAAAAGGTATATTACACATAATTATACCAACAAAAGTATTAGAAATCTTCGAACATGCGGAATTTCACCTACCATCATGTTGTATTAGTATGGATACAAATCCGTCAATCTCTATTCCATTTCAAATGATTCTTTTATTACTTTAGATGTTAATAATATATACCAACAAAAGTTTTGTAAAAGGCAAGATATCTAAATAAAAACAAATATATTTTAGAAGATAAATGATAATAATAAGTGAACCAAATTGAAAGATTTAAGGAAGTCAGTTTTCATTTTTAATTATCTTTTCATCAAAATATGTCAATTACATTTTTCATAATTGCTGATATAAATTATCATCATCATCAACATACCCCAGTGCCTCAAAAGGCTCCCGCTCATTGCAGGGTGAGGGGGGGTTGGATGTACGTAGCCTAACCCCTATGTTTAAAAACATAAAGAGGTTGTTTTCAGATGACTCATGAGGAGCGTCGAAAGTTGCATTGACTAACTGCTACTTCACAAATGAAAGAAGTGCAGACAGTTTAAAGAGCCATTTTTCTTTATCCATCATACTCCAAAGTTAAAAAATAGTCAATCTTTGGCTCCATCCGAAATTGATGGAAATTGCTGATATAAATTATTTTTGTTTTTTTCTTTTCTATTTTTCTCATATTATAAATTTGAAAAACCGCTATATGATGATGTTTTTTTCTGTTAAAACCCGAAAGAATTAAATATTGCTATAATTTAAAATTTATTATCTTATAAATGCTACTTATAAAATTCTTCCTTAACAATAATAATATTAAATTACACAGATCTAAAAAGTTAGTAATAACTGTAAAATCATTTTCTTGAAAGATTATTTTATCTTTTTTTCCTTTCTTTTAAAAGTATTTCTTTTTTAAAAATAACATTTTTCTTAAATTTCCATTATGGAATCTTATTTCACATAGTTTTGATCTTTTTTTCAATTTCTTACGGAAGGAAATGAAAATAAATAAATTCATATGCACTAGAAGTGAAAAAGAAAAGTTTTATATATTTTAAGTATTAATGTTGTCTAAACACTTTTGAAGTAGTTGCAAAATCTAAACATATTACAATTCAACTTATAAAAAGTGACATGGCATGTTTCTTTAGTCAATATTTTTATTTATCTCTATTATTTTTAATTTTTTTGTATTTTTTTACCTCATTTTTATTCATATATATATAACAAAATCATCTATCTTTCGTTATTGATATCCTTAAAATTTGCTTTAATAATTGTGTCAGTAAATATATATATACACACACAAAGTATCTATCTTCCATTATTGATATCCTTAAAATTTTCTTTAATAATTGTGTCAGTTCTATATCTCTCATTATTAGCTTATTGTGGTTCTTTAGATTTGTTCTAACGATTATGCCAATTCTATTTCATTCTAATAACTTCCTCTAAAGTCTTTCTTTAGTTTATGTTTTAATCTTGCTAATCAAAAAATTATATTAAACCTCATAAATGTCAAGAAAAAAAGTGTCAAACTCTTATAAGTACGTATTTCTACACAAAAATAGTAATTCTAAGATTTAAATATTTTATGCATGAGTTTTCTCAATCAAACATTACTAACTTTCACTTTCACCTCTTGATTTATCAAAAATTTTATAGAAGTTAAATTTTAGAGACATATTTTTGGTGTGTGAAGAGTCAATGTAACTATACCCGAATTAATCCATCACCAACCATGTCGGGAACACCCCTGTTATGGCTTACCAACGCCATGGTTTAAGTTATAGCATGCCATAAAATTGTTTTAACTTAAACCCATGCCAAAACCTTACCCTTAAAAGACTAGCTCGTATTTTAGAGTCATAGCCCTTATAGATCTATATTGAATTATATTAGTTATTATTTAACACTTAGGGATTTAGCCCATCATTGGGCCTTATATCCCAAAATAAAATAAATAAAGTAAGAACAAGAAAATAAAAATAGCGTGTACCTGGAGTTGTAGTCCACGCAGTGATAGAAAATTGGGGAAAAGGTTTTATTTATGTATAAGGAAATTTACAAGAGTAGGATTACAAGAGTGGAGAGGGGAGTATGAGAGTGAGGAAAGCAGATGGTTTTCTAACTTCTGCCTTGAAATGAAAACAAACCAACATATATATACTACTCTAAATAGTAAAAATGCGTAGGAATAGTAGAATATGCGTCTGCACAGTAAAAGTGTACAGTAATGTACAGTAACCCCTATAAAAGTCAAAAAGGCTACAGTGTCGTACAGTAAAAAGTGCTACAGTAAAAGTCAGCTAGGGGGCCACCTTTCGGGAAAAAAATCTTTATTTTTTGGTCTTCCAGCTCAAAATTTCGTCTTATGCTTTCCGAATAATCTCGGGTAAGTCTTCAGAATGAATACTGCCAATACTTTGGGAATCATTGAAATCATCTCCCATAGAAACATCACTGCTTGACTCAATCTATCTTTGAATATCTTTTTTAACTTGGTCCATATAAGCAGCAATTAATTCTTCCTGAGTTAATAATTCACCCTTTTTAATCTGAATCTTTTTAGTGATTTTAGCAAAATGACTTTCTTCAACTGGAACAACCTCGGGAGTAATCTTGCCATATTTTGTAATAGCTGCCTGAATAGTGTCAAGTAAATCCTGGCCGAATAATTTAGAATCTGGTCCTTTAGCCATTAATTTTGGCCAAAATTTGGTGTGAAATCTCCGGTATAAGCAGGGAATGTCATCTGAATCTGTCCCTAATTCAACAGTCCATCGGAATATCCAAGGGATAGAAAATTCCAAAAAATATTGTAAAAGTGGAGTTCTTGGGTAAAGTCTGTTACTGTTTTCCAGTTCCATGAGTTTTGCGAAAATATCAAGCCATTGACTGTATAAATCTTGGAATTGAGGGGGTAATATTTTTTGAGAAGGACCGAAAAAGGACCACCATTTTATAAACCATGTAGGAATCTATGTGCTTTTAAAAATTTGGGCACAAATTTTTATGAACCACGAATGTTTGTGGTCATCATTTTCATAAAATAAAGCCTTAGAAAAAGCATCAACATAGTCCCAATAATTAAAATTGAC